>JAXIVJ010000700.1:90000-191605 GCA_036785665.1 Chirona hameri | reverse complement strand
CATCATGTCTTCTCGCTTCGCGGATCCCAGATGAGTCCCTGAATAGGTCGGAAGGGCGTTGGAAGGTCGGATGGCCCCTTGACGATCTGAAGGGACCCTGGGTCTTTCAACAGTAAGAATGCTGTTGTCCAGGGAATACAATTCAAAAAAATTGCGCCGCTCCGCAGCGCAATTTAACTACAAATTCAATTATATGCGGGTTAGAAAAAACGGCCCGTTTCTCAGCGCATTTATCTGTTATGTTGCTACTTTCCTATATAATTGGGTAAAATAGTTCAGTTTAACACTTTTTTATCGCACTTTTAAACGCACAATATAGCATTTTTAGAGGTCCGCACCATACGCATTGCGACGCATTGATGAGAAAGCATATCCAGAGGCCTGTTCACGGGGTCTTCGGCCGCCGCGGCTCCCGCGGCCAAAAGGGCGGGGCTTAATCGCCAGCCAATCACGAAAGAGCACATCCGAGAGGAGAGACTCTACTCTCTGCGGCTCCTGCGGTTGCTCGGGAGCAGCCGCAAAAGAACTTCGACATAAATGGCGCGCGTCCGACAAAGGTTGCGCACTGTTTTGTTGATATCGCAGCTCACTGGCGGTTGTTTGACCAAAAATGACAACTCGTAGTGACTCGTAGATATTCATGCACTTGAGTGGTTTTGAAAAACATTGAGGGTTTTCATGAAATTGCCTATTCGTTGCGGACGCTACACGAACCATTTATCGGACGCCATCAGCGGCCGCAAAAGTGTTCAAAGTTGTTACAATTAAGCTCCGCCTCCTGGCCGCGGGAGCCGCGGCGGCCGCAGACCCCGTGAACAGGCCTCAGGGCATAAGACTCAAAATTTTCGCGCCGCTCAGCGGCGCAATTTGTTTAACGAGTTCCAAGTCTTGATCTGAAAAAAATATTCCAAGTTGATATAGCTAATTCCAAATTTGTGTCGCTGATTCCTAACTTGATATGGCAGTTTGCTAACTCCAGCTCCTAAAGGTTGATATGGCCCATGCCATACCTGTCATACTACATTTTCCATCCTTGTAACGTGCCTTTTCATCCGTTTTGTTTGGCCCTTTCAAAGCTTGGGAAGGGGGCCCTTTCAACGCTCGGGAAGGGGCCCTTTCGAGGCCCCGCCCCCCCCCCCCCCTGGACGAAATCCTGGCTACGTGCCCGGGCTGTGGTAGGTACGACCGCAAACTTTTTGGAGGTGGGGTCACACCTGGTCCTGGTCTGGTGACCTGACCTGAGATGACCCGAGGTCAAGAACTGCACATAATGTAGGTAGTTGATTTACAAACAGGTATGGATGCAGGTATGCAACAGATCCGCTATCCTCGAAAAACCTTAGGGGTGGGCGGATTTCGCCCCTGCCCCCCTCCCCCTCCCCCTCCAGGGCGCGTGTTAAGGCCTTTCATGTTGTTATTCCGACGTATGTTTGCACCTGCTCCTTGGACGGTGGCCGGGGGGCCCCTTGAAACAGGGAGGCCGCTGAGATGGGGAGGCCCCCTGGGTGGCTGTCCCACACTTTTTATGACGTTCCTACGCCTATGTTTATTCATGTAACTGAAAATAGTTGCATCATGCTGGGATAGCAGCAGCAAGCCAGCAGTCCAGCTGACAGAACGTATCTCCAACGAGAAACTGCCGGTCATGTAACTTCCAACCGCGCAACGCTGTAGACAAGCTATTGGTCAGGCGGTCAGCATTATCCATAAGCTCGTGCAGTTCGTTGACTGCAGTTCGTTGCAGTTCGTTGACTGCATACGGACAGCAGATGATGCTATCTAGTGATTGTATTCAGCGACCGGTACTGCCCCTTGCCGGCCGCCACCCATTGATTATCTGCCACGGCACAAACACTGCATTGATTGCGGTCTGCGGATCACATCCAGGGGCGTAGGTAAGGGGGGACCCTAGGGATCCTAGGATCCCCCTGAGCCCTCAAAGGGGCCCTTTTGGGCCCCCGAGGGGGTCTAAAAGGAGGTGCCTCGGTGCTGACAGAGCCTTCTGGTAGGCATCCGAACTAACGCGGTTACCTAGAAACCGTTTGATAGACATTGAGGACTCTGAACAATGTCAAACACGGAGATGTTAGACCCCTCCTGCCCACACAGAATGGATCCGGGCCCAAGTAGGAGGCCCGGGCCCACGCAAGAGGGTTTCGGGCCCACGCAGGTCCGGGCCCACACAAGTCCGGGCCCACGCAAGAGGGCTTCGGGCCCACGCAGGCCTGGGCCCACGAAAAAAGAGTCTGGGCCCACGCAGAAGGTCCAGGCCCACGCAGGAGGGGTTCAGGCCCAAGTAGGAGGCCCGGGCCCACGCAGGTGGTCCGGGCCCACGTAGGTCCGAGCCCATGCAGGAGGGGTCCGGGATGTACACAGTTCCGTCCCACGGGAAGAGTGCAAGTTGCATCCGAGAATGTTCAGGTCAACCGTGGCATACCAAAATAATCACGCAATAGTATAACACGCAATAGTAAACCGCGAAATCATTAAACATATTTCCTTGGAAGAGAGAGATTCCTTGGAATCCCCGCATCAAGCAACGTCACCCAGATCAAAAGTCCGATACTCTACTAACTGCGCTGTTTGGCTCAGGGCGCCTCCGCGCGGAGAAATGGGATGTGATCCGAGCCGCGGATGCGGCAGGTGCCGCGTGCAATGTAATCTTCACCCTGTACAACGTAGTTATTTGTATGGGTTACGTGAAAAAGGGTATTGAATCGTCACAAGATAATTTAACTACTGTCTTTTCAATGCAACATCAATGGGACGGATTTTGTGGTCGATTATGCAGTGACACTGCACAGCAGGAAGGGCCCAGAGAAAGCAATTAGGGCCCTTCGAGAGCCATTTGGGCCCTTTCCGCCCGCGGATCCCCCTGAGCGAAATCCTGGCTACGCCACTGATCACATCAGATATTGCAAATCGACATCACAATATGGCGCGTAACATCCGATGCTCTACTGCACCACTGCTCAAGGCGCTGTGCAGATTCGTCTATATCGGTTACAATATCCGATCCAGCTGGCAGCACCGTGAACAGCGCAGCAATTGGTTGGTGACACTGCTAGCGGTGACACTGCTAGCAAAATTAGCATTCTGATTGGCAGGCATCTGCTAGTGTCAGTAAATATCAATACATAATCGCAGGTTGCGGGGTAGGACGAGGGAATCGTCAGGTAAACGCACCCATGTCACATCACCAGGAAACCACACCCTACCCAGGTACAATCTTATTCAGCCCGTCAGACCACAAGTATGTATAATCTCCCATTACCATTACATATTATCGTTCATCATGTAATCAAAGTATGATTAATTATTAACATCGCTTTTTAAAAAAAACCTATCCTCATCCTGCAGTGTTGATGTTTGTTGTTGATTCAAATATGACACCTCGGCCACTGGCCGGTGAAGCCGCCTGACCTGACCCCGGGGTGACCTCACCTTGTGTCCGGTGGGCAGGAAGCGGTCCACCATGTCGAACGGCACGATGAAGCAGTCCTGGTCCATCTGGTCCAGCGAGATCAGCTCCTCCGCCCCGCCGGCCCGCGGTGCCCCCGGTCTCTCCGGCTCCGCCGCTGCCGGCGAATACGGCCTGGGGACCTCCTCTGCCGCCCCCGCTCCCGCCGCTACTGCTGTCTCTGCTACATGCTCTTCAGCCCGCTGCCGGTGTCGCCAGCTCTCCTGCCGGCCGGGGCTCCACAGTCGGTCTATAAGGCTGGGGCTGCGGCCGGCGCGGCGGCGCCGCCTCCCTCGCCACGCTGTTTGCCAGGCCCATGAAAATGTGGGTACGCACGGGCCGTTCTGGCAGCTCGTGCTGGTCGGGGGACGCGCCGCCGCCGCCGCCCGGACAGCGAAGCCGGCGGGGCTGCAGCTTCAGGCGCGGTCGGGAGAACTGCACCGGCGGGTAGCCGTCGCCCGACGACCCCTTGGAGCCGCCGCCGCCGCCGCCGGCGTACATCAAGTTCATGGGGCGGCCGGACCCGACGCGCCCCCAGTGCACGTGCACCGACGGCCGTGAGGCGACCGGCATTCGGTGACCGGCGCGGCGGCCGCGGCTTCCGGCCCTCCGGCTGACCGGTCAGAGTGAGACACAGACCCTCCGGCTGACCGGTTAGAGTGCGACACAGGCCCTCCGGCTGACCGGTCAGAGTGCGTCACAGACCCTCCGGCTGACCGGTCAGAGTGCGTCACAGATCCTCCGGCTGACCGGTCAGAGGGCGACACAGACCCTCCGGCTGACCGGTCAGAGTGAGACACAGACCCTCCGGCTGGCCGGTCAGAGTGCGTCACAGACCCTCCGGCTGACCGGTCAGAGTGCGACACAGTCCCTCCGGCTGACCGGTCAGCTCGCGGCACGGGTCGTCTGGGGTAATGTCGTCTGATGGAACTGTCGCCGCCGTGCCTCGGGCTACAAAGTCCACTGCGGTGCGACCACAGGTGTTCAAACCCTGAGCCTATGCTTATTTGTCCCGGAAGGTGATCCGCCGCTTAGCGCACTGACAACAAGCAGTCCAAGCTCGTTTAGTTCATAAGCAGTATTATCTGACGAGTTCTTCAAACGATGTCAGTTCCTTTTACTCATAATATGCCACTTGTCACTTGTCCGAGATCAGAACGCCTCTCACCTTGTCCACGATCGACCACAGATGCTAAGCCCTGGTGCAGCATCTCAGCTCACCGGACCGCCACTAGACTGCACCGTTCCGCCGGCCACCGCTGCCGGCTGGCAGCTCCTCACTGGCAGGACCTGCGCCCGGCATTAGCTCACAGCCGGAGGGACCATCTCCAGTCTCCGCCTCCACTGCCACTGCCGCCACCACCACCGCCGGCACCGACACGACTGTCGTTGCCGCCGCCGCCGCCGCCGCTACCTATCCTGCCACTGCCGCCACCACCACCGCCGGCACAGACACCACTGTCGTTGCCGCCGCCGCCGCCGCCGCTACCTCCCCTGCCACTGCCAACACCACCACCGCCGTCGCCGGCACCGACACGACTGTCGTTGCCGCCGCCGCCGCCGCCTGTCGGCCGGCAGTGTGCGGCCGTCGGCGTCGACACGGTACACCGGTCCGGGTCGGGTCGGACCAGCTGTGCTCGGCGGCCCGCACCAGCTGTCCCGCCGCGCCACTATTTGTATCTATTTCGGCGCGGGCGGCGGGCCGTCTAAGAAGCCGGGGGTCTGGAGCGGCCGGGTTATTCGCAGCGTGTAGGCGGCCTTGCCAGCGGCGATCTCGGTCGAGGCTGCGGCCAAGGTTCCGGCGCCAACAGCGCGAGCGGCGGTACCCAGACACACTGCCGCGCGGCAGACAAGGCGCTACAGTGACGACCCCACGCCCTGGCCCCGTCTCTGCATCCCTGCCACCCCCACCTCCCGACCCCCACACGTCAGCCCCGCCCCCAGCCCCGCCCCACTCCGACGACACCGGCAACCACCTGCCGATTAGCTCCGGTGACTGCGAAAGAAGAGACGGTCGACACTCTCAGTAGGTCTCAGACACTCTCAGACACCGAACCCTAATGACAAGCGATCGAATGTCCTCACCATCTGCTGACAAGTGATCGAATCTCCTCACCATCCGCACAGAGCTCGGTCCGCGGAAAGTTGCGGAGCAGGCGACGTGAGGCGTCTCATGGCTGGTGGATGCAGGAACGCCGGAGGTCACGCGGGTCAGGGGTCAGACGGCTGTTCTGGTTCACAGGTGTTCCGAATGGGGCGGCGCTGGGCCCTTGAGACTAAGTAGGCAAGGCAGCATTGTCATACACACTTACCCAACAGGCCAATTGTATTGTCATACCTACATCAGTAACACACGTGGATTGGCAAAGAGCGAGCGAGCACCGTCCAGTTCAGGGCCAGGCTAGGGCGGGACGCAAATATAAAACACAATATCCGCTACTTGATGCCGTCGCTTGCTTTTGGCGCTAGCTCCTTGCTTCGCTTTTGGCGCTAGCTCGCACTATGAGCAACACGAAGAACGTCACAGAGCACAACTGAAGGATGTCCATCAAGACAGCCCAGGTTCAGCCCAGATTCAGCCCAGGTTCAGCCCAGGTTCAGCCAAGGTTCGGGTCACCTCCGATTGAGCTGATATTTACACAGAAGATCTACCAGAGGCCTAGTAGTCCACGCCTAGAAGCATGCGGTGTCACTCCCAGCGGTTTGACCTCCAGAGGTCAAGCAAGGTTACGAGTTCAAATATTGCATAGCACATAGTGGCCTACTAGGAGCTACAGGGATCAATACAACGCTAAAATACTCGTACATACTTGGTTTTACGTTTTTTACGACTTGACCTCTCAAGGTCATCATTTTACCTAAGGTCATTTGGGGCTCAGTCGCCGGTACTATTGCAAAGCGCATAACTGGTATACAAGAATAATTTTACAACCTAAAAAGCATGTCAAAATATGACCCAGATGATGCGCTAACATTCGCCGAAAACACCTACTTGATAGCTATCACGACTTGACCTTGACAATTAAACGTCACTGCGAGAGGTGCAGTCCGGATTCAGTCCAGGCTCGATTTGGCACAGCACATTGTGACATACCCAGAATGACTACGGGGATGAATCCAACATTAAAATACTCGCACACACTTGGTCTTCCGTTTCCCACATCGACCCGCCCTCTCAAGATCACCATTTGACCCAAGGTCATTTGGGGACTCAGACGCCAGTCCCATTGCATAGCGCATAACTGATATAAAAAGCATGTCGAAATGTGACCCAGGCGATGCACTAACATTCGCCGAAAACACCTACTTGATAGCTATCACGGTTTGACCTTGGCAATTAAACGCCACTGCGAGAGGTGCAGCCCGGGTTCAGCCCAGGATCGATTTTGCACAGCACATTGTGGTCTGCCAAGAAGAGCTACGGGGATGAATCAAACACTAAAATACTCGCACACACTTGGTATTACATTTCCCACATCGACCCGACCTCTGAAGGTCACCATTTGACCTAAGGTCATGTGGGGACTCAGCCGCCGGTACCATTGCACAGCACATAACTGGTATACAAAAATAATTTTACAAATTAAAAAGCATGTCTAAATGTGACCCAGGTGATGCGCTAAGATTCGCCGAAAACACCTACTTGATAGTTATCACGGTTTGACCTTGACAATTAAACGTCACTGCGAGAGGTGCAGCCCGGGTTCAGCCCAGGTTCCATTTTGCACAGCACATTGTGGCCTACTCAAAAGAGCTACGGGAATAAATCCAACTCTAAAATACTCGTACATACTCGGTCTTACGTTTTTCTTAACGATTTGACATCGCAAAGTCACCATTTGACCTAAGGTCATTTGGTGACTCAGCCGCCGGTACCATTGCTCAGCGCTTAACTGGTATACAAAAATAATTTTACAAAATAAAAAGCATGGCGAAATATGACCCAGGCGATGCACTAACATTCGCCGAAAACACCTACTTGATAGCTATCACGGTTTGACCTTGACAATTAAAAGTCACTGCGAGAGGTGCAGCCCGGGTTCAGGCCAGGCTCGATTTTGCACAGCACATTGTGGCCTACCAAGAAGAGCTACGAGGATGAATCTAACGCTAAAATACTCGTACACACTTCGTCTTACGTTTCCCACAACTACCCGACCTCTCAATGTCACCATTTGACCTAATGTCATTTGGGCTTTTTAACTTGTAAAATTATTTTGTATACCAGTTATGCGCTGTGCAATAGTACCAGCGGCTGAGTCTCCAAATGACCTTAGGTCAAATGGTGACCCTAATAGGTCGGTCGGATCGATGTAGGAAACGTAAGATCAAGTGTGCGCGAGTATTTTAGCGTTAGATTCATCCCCGTAGTTTGTATTGGTAGGCCACAATGTGCTGTGCAAAATCGAGCCTGGCCTGAAGCCGGGCTGCACCTCTTGCAGTGACGTTTAATTGTCAAGGTCAAACCATGACAGCTATCAAGTAGGTGTTCTCAACGAATGTTTGTGCATCGCCTGGGTCACATTTCGACATGCTTTTTAATTTGTAAAATTATCTTTGTATATGCGCTGTGCAATGGTACCGACGGCTGAGTCTTCAAATGACCTTAGGTCAAATGGTGACCTTGAGAGGTCAAGTCGTTGTGAGAAACGTAAGACCAAGTATGTACGAGTATTTTAGCGTTGGATTCAACTCCGTAGCTCTTCTGGGTAGGCCACAATGTGCTGTGCAAAATCGAACCTGGCCTGACCCCGGACTGCACCTCTCGCAGTGACGTTTCATTGTCAAGGTTAAACCGTGATAGCTATCAAGTAGGTATTTCGGCGAATGTTAGCGCATCACCTGGGTTGCATTTCGACATGCTTTTTAATCTGTAAAATTATTCTTGTATACCAGTTTGCGCTGTGCAATGGTATCAGCGGCTGAGCCCTAAATGACAAAAAAAAACGGCGGCTGAGCCGAGCGCTGGTACCATTACCATGGCATGGCACAGCGCATAACTGGTATACAAAAATTATTTTACAAATTAAAAAGCATAGCAAAATGTGACCCAGGTGATGCGCCAACATTTCCTGAAAACACCTACTTGATAGTTATCATGGTTTGACCTTGACAATTAAACGTCACTGCGAGAGGTGCAGCCCGGGTTCAGCCCAGGTTCGATTTCGCACAGCACATTGTGGCCTACTCAAAAGAGCTACGGGAATAGATCCAGCTCTAAAATACTCGTACATACTTGGTCTTACGTTTCCCACAATGACTTGACCTATCAAGATCACCATTTGACCTAAGGTCAATTGGGGCTCAGCCGTCGGTTCCATTGCACAGCGCATAACTGGTGTACAAACATACTTTTACAAATTTAAAAGCATGTCCAAATGTGACCCAGGCGATGCACTAACATTCGTTGAGAACACCTACATGATAGCTATCACGGTTTTACCTTGACAATTAAACGTCACTGCGAGAGGTGCAGTCCGGGTGCAGGCCAGGTTCGATTTTGCACAGGACATTATGGCCTACCAAGAAGAGCTACGGGATGAATCCAACGCTAAAATACTCGCACACACTTGGTCTTACGTTTCCCACATCGACCCGACCTCCCAAGGTCACCACTTGACCTAGGGTCATTTGGAGACTCAGCCGCTGCTACCATTGCACAGCGCATAACTGGTATACAAAATTATTTTACAAATTAAAAGCATGTCGAAATGTGACCCAGGTGATGCGCTAACATGCGCCGAAAATACCTACTTGATAGCTGTCACGGTTTGACCTTGACAATTAAACGTCACTGCAAGAGGTGCAGCCCGGGTTCAGACCAGGTTCGATTTTGCACAGCACATTGTGGCCTAATTAATTTGTAAAATTATTTTTGTATAACAGTTATGCACTATGCAATGGTACCGGCGGCTGAGTCCCCAAATGGCCTTAGGTCAAATGGTGACCTTGAGGGGTCGGGTCGATATGGAAAACGTAAGACTAAGTGTGTGCGAGTATTTTAGCGTTGTATTCATCCCCGTAGCTCCTCTCGGTAGGTCACAATGTGCTGTGCAACATCGAACCTGGGCTGAACCCGGGCTGCACCTCTCGCAGTGACGTTTAATTGTCAAGGTCAAGCCGTGATAGCTATCAAGTAGGTGTTAGCGGCGAATGTTAGTGCATCGCCTGGGCCACATTTCGACATGCTTTTAAATTTGTAAAAGTATGTTTGTACACCAGTTATGCGCTGTGCAATGGTACCGACGGCTGAGCCCCAATTGATCTTAGGTCAAATGGTGAACTTGAGAGGTCAAGTCGTTGTGGGAAACGTAAGACTAAGCATGTACGAGTATTTTAGCGCTGGATTCATCCCCGTGGATCTTCTGGGTAGGCCACAATGAGCTGTGCAAAATCGAACCTGGCCTCAACCGGGCTGCACCTCTCGCAGTGACGTTTAACTGTCAAGGTCAAGCCGTGATAGCTATCAAGTATGTGTTTGCGGTGAATGTTAGCGCATCAGCTGGGTCACGTTTCGCCATGCTTTTTAATTTGTAAAATGCATTATGTATACCAGTTATGCGCTGTACAATGGTACCGGCGGCTGAGTCTTCAAATGACCTTAGGTCAAATGGTGACCTTGAGAGGTCAAGTCGTTGTGAGAAACGTAAGACCAAGTATGTACGAGTATTTTAGCGTTGGATTCATGCCCGTATCTCTTCTGGGTACGCCACAATGTGCTGCACAACATTTGAACTCGTGACCTCGCTTGACCTCTGGAGGTCAAACCGCTGGGATTTACACCGAATGCTACTCGGTGTGGACTACTGGGCCTCTGGTGGATCTTTTTGCAAATTTCAGCTCAATCGGAGGTGACTCTAACCTGGGCTGAACCGTGGCTGAACCTGGGCTGAAGCTGGGCTGAACCTGGGCTGAAGCTGGGCTGTCTTGATGGACATAACTGAAAGCAGTATTAATCGTAGGCGTCACAAGACCGCGAGACGTTGAGCTCCCCTTTATAGTTTGCTAGAAGTTGCAGTTCTTAAAATGATACCTAGATGACACCATCATGGTCTTGGTATAATATATAGTTTTGTTTTGTTTTAAAAGAAATAATAATTGAACCCCTATGTGGCAAGCTACTACGAGCCTAAAATAATAATTGGTATTGCAGTCATATTTATTTGATTAAGTTATTACGCTTAAAAGGTGTGTTATTCTCGATTTTCTAGTGGATTTGCCTACTTTACAAAAAAATATACTGTAGGACCCAATAGATGTGTACATAGGCTGGTCGAGAATCTAGTAGGACGAGGTAGGCAAGCTTAGGCAAAGTTTTTCTTACATTTGCGCTAAAATTATGGTTTCGAAGGAAATTTTCTTGGAAATTTTGGAAAATTTGCACCAAGATAGGCCCATTCCGATTGCAGAAAACCATATGGGTAGGCATTGCCTACCTTGGGTACATAGGAGAACCGCCCCTGCGTGAAATAGACTTCCATCCACTAGTGGTGGGCACAGCTAACCGAAAAGTTAGCTTCGCTAACCGCTAATCCGCTAACTAAAAAACTAACTTCGCTAACACTAAACCGCTAAACTAAATAGCGGAAGCTAACGCTAACTGTTAACCGCTAACTTTATCATATGAATGTAGCGTCGTTTTTTTGGACTCTAAAACCCTTAAACACAGACGTAGAGAGCTGAAATTGTAATGTTGTAGCTTAGACATACCTAGAGTTTTCCAAAAAGGTATAGCATGCCAAGATCAGATGATGATCAAGGTGTACACAAATAATTAAATGAACAAATGAATTATTTGTTCATTTAATTCAATTCATTTAAACAGAGGCGGAAGGCCGCTCCGACTCATGTCATTCCCTCTTCCTTACCTCCCCCTCCCCCCCCACTCTTACACCTGAGGATGGGCCAAAACAGACAGGAACATTACAAACATGTATTAATTTTGTTAGCGGAACTAAATTTAGCGGAGGCCAATTGGTCCGGTAACGATTTTCAAAATTTAGCGGAAACGCTAATCCGCTAAACGAAAAATTAGCTTCGCTAATTAGCGGTTAGCGGATTAGCGGAACCGTGCTCACCACTGCCACCCACACACAGCTGCGATACACCAGGGTAATAGACGATGTGATACACTGCCGACTGAGGTCTGGAATAGACCCCCACCCACACACAGCTGCTGCGATACACCAGGGTAATAGACAATGTGATACACTGCCGACTGAGGTCTGGAATAGACCCCCACCCACACACAGCTGCTGCGATACACCAGGGTAATAGACGATGTGATACACTGCCGACTGAGGACTGGAATAGACCCCCACCCACACACAGCTGCTGCGATACACCAGGGTAATAGACGATGTGATACACTGCCGACTGAGGACTGAGGCCTGGAATAGACTCCACCCACACACAGCTGCTGTTATACACCAGGGTAATAGACGATGTGATACACTGCCGACTGAGTACTGAGGCCTGGAATAGACCCCCACCCACACACAGCTGCTGTTATACACCAGGGTAATAGACAATGTGATACACTGCCGACTGAGGTCTGGAATAGACCCCCACCCACACACAGCTGCTGTTATACACCAGGGTAATAGACGATGTGATACACTGCCGACTGAGGTCTGGAATAGACCCCCACCCACACACAGCTGCTGCGATATACCAGGGTAATAGACGATGTGATACACTGCCGACTGAGGACTGGAATAGACCCCACCCACACACAGCTGCTGCGATATACCAGGGTAATAGACGATGTGATACACTGCCGACTGAGGACTGAGGCCTGGAATAGACCCCCACCCCCACACAGCTGCTGCGATATACCAGGGTAATAAACGATGTGATACACTGCCGACTGAGGCCTGGAATAGACCCCCACCCACACAGCTGCTGCGATACACCAGGGTAATAGACGATGTGATACACTGCCGACTGAGGACTGAGGTCTGGAATAGACCCCACCCACACACAGCTGCTGCGATATACCAGGGTAATAAACGATGTGATACACTGCCGACTGAGGCCTGGAATAGACCCCCACCCACACACAGCTGCTGCGATACACCAGGGTAATAGACGATGTGATACACTGCCGACTGAGGCCTGGAATAGACCCCCACCCACACACAGCTGCTGCGATATACCAGGGTAATAGACAATGTGATACACTGCCGACTGAGGCCTGGAATAGACCCCCACCCACACACAGCTGCTGTTATACACCAGGGTAATAGACAATGTGATACACTGCCGACTGAGGACTGGAATAGACCCCCACCCACACAGCTGCTGCGATACACCAGGGTAATAGACGATGTGATACACTACTGTCGGCAGAGTATATGGCAATGACAGAATCCCAATCAGACCGTCAATACCAGACTTCCTCGAGCGAGCGTTCAGCGCACCGCTCGTCTGCCGTTCGTCTGCCGCTCGTCTGCCTTACCGTCCACTCATTAATCACGGAAGATAAAATACTACCATCCTTTACGGCAACGGCCCCTTATTACACGATAGATAAAATACTACCATCCTTTACGGCAACGGCCCCTTATCACACGATAGATAAAATACTACCATCCTTTACGGCAACGGCCCTTATCACACGATAGATAAAATACTACCATCCTTTACGGCAACGGCCCTTAACACACGATAGATAAAATACTACCATCCTTTACGGCAACGGCCCCTTATCACACGATAGATAAAATACTACCATCCTTTACGGCAACGGCCCTTAACACACGATAGATAAAATACTACCATCCTTTACGGCAACGGCCCCTTATCACACGATAGATAAAATACTACCATCCTTTACGGCAACGGCTCCTTAACACACGATAGATAAAATACTACCATCCTTTACGGCAACGGCCCCTTATCACACGATAGATAAAATACTACCATCCTTTACGGCAACGGCCCTTAACACACGATAGATAAAATACTACCATCCTTTACGACAACGGCCCCTTATCACACGATAGATAAAATACTACCATCCTTTACGGCAACGGCCCCTTATCACACGGTAGATAAAATACTACCATACTTTACGGCAACGGCCCTTAACACACGATGGATAAAATACTACCATCCTTTACGGCAACGGCCCCTTATCACACGATAGATAAAATACTACCATCCTGTACGGCAACGGCCCCTTAACACACGATGGATAAAATACTACCATCCTTTACGGCAACGGCCCCTTATCACACGATAGATAAAATACTACCATCCTTTACGGCAACGGCCCCTTATCACACGATAGATAAAATACTACCATCCTTTACGGCAACGGCCCTTAACACACGATAGATAAAATACTACCATCCTTTACGGCAACGGCCCCTTATCACACGATAGATAAAATACTACCATCCTTTACGGCAACGGCCCCTTATCACACGATAGATAACATACTACCATCCTTTACGGCAACGGCCCTTAACACACGATAGATAAAATACTGCCATCCTTTACGGCAACGGCCCCTTATCACACGATAGATAAAATACTACCATCCTTTACGGCAACGGCCCCTTATCACACGATAGATAAAATACTACCATCCTTTACGGCAACGGCCCTTAACACACGATAGATAAAATACTACCATCCTTTACGGCAACGGCCCCTTATCACACGATAGATAAAATACTACCATCCTTTACGGCAACGGCCCCTTATCACACGATAGATAAAATACTACCATCCTTTACGGCAGGGGCCGGCAACCTTTTTAGGGCGCGAGCCGGATGAGAGATCTGGAGGCAGTCGGCGGGCCGGGGCATACATCGATACAATTGATGGCAATGACGTGTCACATTTGGGAAATATGACAGCGTAATTAATGCATTTCAAAAGTTGTCTTAACAGCTGAGATGTTTTGCCGTATGTCACATGGTGGAATATGTATACCTTCTTAGACAGACTGCGCCAGCAGACAAAATCTATCTTTAAAAAGAATACGTCTCAACTTCATTAGCCGACCAGTGTGCCCCAAAAATATTTGACTTCCGAGGATTAAATTTGTGCCAGCAGGCAAAAGTGAGAATGAAAACATCACGAATGCACGCATTTACTTTATTGACATCATCGATCAGCGTTCCTCGATCTGTCTTCCAGCGGCGGCGAGAGACCACACGAACGTACAGTTCGTCTCTCAGTGCGAAGGTTGGTGCTGCTTTTTGCCGCGGACGAGCACGTCGATGTTTTTTTTTCCTATTCTTCCCGGAACGGCCTATAGCCATTTTCCGGGGAGGGGCAATGACCTCTGGCAATTTGCCAGGCAAAAAACTACGTTAACCGGTTTATGTGACCCGGAGCGAACTAGGGACTAGGGCAGCTATTTTACGTTACTAATTACGTTAACCGGTTTATTTGTACCCGGAAAAATTATTTGTTCAAAGTAAATATAATATCTAACATTACGTTAAGTATTTCGTTCAAGGTCAAATATAACATTACGTTAAGTATTTCGTTCAAGGTCAAAAATAATATCTAGCATTACGTTAAGTATTTCGTTCAAAGTCAAAAATAAGTCAAACACGAGACACACATGCATACATATTTGTATTACAATACACTTGTACAGTGTCAGTGTTGATGGAGCCGTGGCGGTGCCGTCATTGCCACAACGGGAGACTGTTGCCAGTCTCCCTGGCTCTGGCGCCTCGGCGAGACCTGGTTGTGGGGTGTATTTAGCTGGGCGAAAAGTCCTGAATAATAAAAAACCCAGCGTCTAAGGCAAAGGGGAAAAAACCTGCGCGGTGGGCCAGAAATGCGCAAGGCCAAAAACCCCTGTTATATTTGATTAGCTAAACGTGTTTGGTAGAGATAATCTAAGAGGAGACCTATCAATTCAGGATAACTATCACCTAACAGTGTTTGAAGATTTAATGTGATGCCATTTTGTTGTGTGTAATTAATAATGTTCTGTCGTTTATCGTTGTGTACTGGGCAAGTAATAAGTAAGTGCTTGATTGTGTAGCGCGGATAACCTGGGCAATGTTGGCAATTTGGTGGCGGGAGATTCTCCATAATATAATAATGAGTAATTTTTGTATGACCGAGACGGAGGCGCGCCAAAATTACCTCCTTCTCTCTACAATTCTGGTGACTAGATATAAAATGTTGGACTTTTGGCTTGATTGGATAAAGATGAAAATGCGGAGCGGCGTCCCACTCGCTCTGGCGCAGTATGCTAAGTTGAGAATTAATATAATTTAACACGTCTGATACTGGGCTTGGAAGTTGGTTTACTGAAGGTAATTCTAGGCTCAATTTCGCAAGTCTGTCGGCTTCCTCGTTTCCCGGGATACCGGCGTGTCCTGGGATCCAGAGGAATTTAATACTATTGTTTGTACTGTTTAAATACTTGATTAGTTGTCTGATTTTAAATACTATCGGGTTTCTACATGGTCACTAATCGAGGAAATGGCCGTGAGCGAGGCGGACGAGTCGGTGCAAATGACTACTTCCTTAAGTTTTTCTTTTCTGACATATATTAATGCTAATAAAATGGCTGACAATTCCGCTGTGTATACGCTATTTATGTCGGGAAGTCTAAAGTTATTGCTAACTGTGTTTGTGTAGAATGCACCACCGGTTCGGCCTTCGCCCCGTGAACCGTCTGTGTATATGTATGTGTATGTGTTGTGTTGTGCTTTGTGTTCGTGGAAGAGTGAGAGTGTTTCTGACGCGGTGACTGTGTTTTTGTTGTGTGTGAAGAGGCGGTGTGTGTCTGGTGTTGTGTCGAGCCAGTGAGGTGTGAGTGGTGGCGTTGGCATTGTGGTGATGTGAGCGATGTTGAATAGTGTGAGTGTTTGTCTGATTCTGTGACTGATAAGCGGGTGTCGTTTTTGTAGTAGTGTTTGTCGTCTAGTGGGTGCGGGGTGATTTAAGATGTGGAATGTTGGGCGTGTGGGGTGTGAACTTGCTCTGGCGTAGAATCTAAGTAGTGTGTATTTGCGTCGGCGGCAGAGTGTGGGAATGTTAGTGTCGATGTGTAAGTTTGTGGTGTTGGTGGTGCGGCAGGCTCCAGTCACGATGCGCAAGGCAGCGTTTTGGACAGTTTGCAATTTTTTAATTTGTTTGGAACATATGTCATCAAATAAGAATGCGTTATAATCCAGTACTGGGCGTATCAGGGAAGTATATAGTTGGAGGAGAGTGGCACGATCTGCGCCCCACTCTCGACCAGCCAATGACTTCATAATATTAATTCGTCGCGTACATCTCTGCACTAAATCATTGAAGTGTGGGATGAACGAGAGACGTGTGTCTCCCGTTCTAGCGTTATTCCCAGATACTTGAATGATTTGACGAAAGGGATAATTTGATTGTTATATTTTAATGGAATGTAGGGTTCCACATATGCAGGTTTCTTTGAAAAAATTAGAGATGCAGATTTACTTGGAGAAATTTCCAGACCCTATTGGTCGCACCATACCTTTATATCAATGAGTACTAGTTGTAACGTTTTGCTGGCTTGATCGACACTCGGGTGCGAGAACCACACCGCCAGGTCATCAGCGTACATTGAAAATTTGAGACCTTTGTCGATCTTATTAATATTACTGAAGATGTCGTTAATCATAATTAAAAATAGGGTCGGGGAGAACACCGATCCCTGTGGCACACCGTGGTCCTGATTTTGATTTGGAGAATATGTGTTGCCGCACCTTACATTAAAAGTTCTATTTTCTCAAAAGTTTTGTATAAATTTGGCGAGTCGACCTCGAATTCCGGCCTTATGGACCTTTACTAGAAGTGCGGTTTTGTTGACTCTGTCAAACGCAGCTATCAAATCAAGAAAGAGGGCAACTGTGACCTCTCTCCCTCGAAAGCCGCGCTTGACAGAGTCGACAAGACCAACTAAATTGTCCGCAGTGGAGCGACCAGGTCGAAAACCACTTTGGTGTGGGGTAAGTAAATTATTTGATTCAATGTATGTCCTGATGCGTCCATTAACCATGCGTTCGAATAGTTTACATGCACAACTAGTTAGAGAAATAGGGCGATAGCTAGCGGGGGAAGATTTAGGTTTGCGAGGTTTAATTATAGGAATTAGCGTACTATTATGCCAAGATTCAGGGAAAGTGCCGTCAAACCACATGGTATTGAAGGCTGTTAGCAAGTTGGTGAGACCAGTCTCTGTCAAGTTTTTAAAGAAGGAGTAGTCAATTTGATCTGGCCCTACAGAAGTTTTACCACATTTACCTATAGCGTACGTTAACTCTGAGTTGGTAAAAAGAGAGTTGTATATTTCTACGTTATTAGAGTCAAAGCTAATAGATTGAAATTGATCGTTAAGTTGGTTAGTAAAAGTTGGTGTACATTGTTGTGTTGATGATATGTTAGCGTAGTGTTGTGCAAATTGTGTTGCCACCTCTAGGGGAAGCGTGTAAGATGTGTTGTGTATTTGTAAGTGTGGGATTTTGTATGACGGTGGTCTTTTATTTGAAAACGATTTAATTAATGTCCAAATTTTTGAGAGGGAGGTAAATCGATTAAAGGTAGATGAAAATTCCTGCCAAGATTCTTTTTTTGCTTTGTCAATGATTGTTTTAGCCAAAGAGCGGGTTTTCCGTACTTCGTGTTCGTTTTCTGCAGTTATACAAGATTGAAATTTTTTAAATGCTCTTTTCCGGAGGGCAACAGCTCTTTGGCATTCTGTGTTCCACCACGGGGCAGTACGCTGCCTCGGGTGGTGTAATGTGTGTGTGCGTGTGTGTGGAATGTGCTGGTGTGCTGATGCAAGAATAGTGTTTAAAAATGTGTTAATGTCGGTCTGGGAGTCTGCGGGGTGACTAGTGTCAATGTGTTTTTGAAAGGAGGACCAGTCGGCTTTGCGAAGGTTCCATCTAGGCAGAGAGTACAAATTTGTCTGTCCTGAAGGGACTTGGAGTTCTAAGTGAATTGGGTAATGATCGCTAAAAAGAGGGTCAGATTGTGCATTAAATGTAAAAAGAGTCGCGATGCGTGGTGTGGCGAAGGCGAGATCAATGGCGCTGTAAGTCACCTCGCCTCCTGAGTGGTGTACGTGTGTGGGTGATTGGTCGTTAAGGAAGACCAAATTATGCCGGTCCAGAAGGTCCAGCATAATTTGGCCTCGGAGAGAGTTCCGAAGGCAGCCCCACGCCCGACTATGCGCGTTGAAATCGCCCATAATCAGACATGGGGTGTTAATATTTGTAATAAGCTGGGAAAAAGAATCAATGTCTATGTCCTCAGTAGGACGGAAATACATTGAGATAAGAGTTAGTTCTAGCTGAGCGATTTTAATATTAACGCCGACTGCGTCTAAGGTTGTTTGAAGGTCGATTTGATGATGCAAAAGTTGGTTTGAAATAAGCAAAGCCGAGCCGCCTCGGCGAGGTGATGCATTTACGTTATTTGTGTAAAGGCTATAACCGGCGATTTTCAAGGTATAATTATTAAAGTCGGCGTCAATAAAATGGGTTTCCTGAACAGCGGCTACTAACGGATTATTATTTAAGACGCAATGTTTGAATTGCCCCCAATGGGATATTAAATATCTAACATTCCAATGGAGGACAAATTCTGACTGTTGATTATTCATTTATATTTACTTTTACTGTCCAAGCCTTGCCTGGAGGTCGCTCGAGTATGCCTGCGGGGGCGGGCGGCCGGGCGGGAGGGCGAGGAGGAGTGGGAGCGCGATGAACCTGATTGGGTGTCACTCTCCGAGAGTCGGGGAGGGGAGTGGGGGGGGGGGGGGGGGCGGGCGGGGAGTTGGAGTGGGAGGGCGGGGCGGGGGTTGCGGGCGATTGATTGGGAGACGGCTCTCATGAGAGAGTCGTCCGAGGAGTCCTCCGAGAGTCGGCACTCCGCTGGTGCTGCGGAGGCCGGGGAGGCGGGGCCTGCGTCGATGTTCGACTCGGCTGGGGAGGGGGAGCGCGGTGCCGGTGGATCAGCGGCAGCGGCGCGCTCGAGGTCAGCCAGAGGTGCCTTTGGGGACTGGCATGGTGGTCGGGGGGTCTGGCGGTTGGGGGGTCTGGCGGGAGGCTGGTTGGGTGGGGGGGGGAGGGGAGGTTCCGGGAGGGGGGAGGGGCGGCCAAGCGCCAGGGGCGAGACCTGGGGAGAGCGGGGCGTCCGGTGGGCGCCGACTGTCGCGCCTTTCGTCGCGCTTCAGGCGCTCCGCCTCGCGAGCGAGGCCCCAGGCTCTACACCGGCGGTCCCAGGCCGGGTGGGCCTGGTCGCACGTGGCGCAGCGTGCTGCGCGCGTGCACCCTTCGGTGCCGTGCTCGCCTGCGCACCGTCCACAGGTGGCGGTGCGCACCCGGCAGGTCCACTTGAGGTGGCCGTAGTGCCAGCACTGCTGACACTGCCGGGGGGGGGGGGGGGGGGGCGGGATCCACTCCCTGACGGGGGCAGCCACGTACCCACAATGGATGTGGGTAGGCAGCTCCTTGCCTCGGAAGCGAAGCCGAATCAGCGGGTTGGGCTGATCGGGTCGCTTCTTCGTGGGCGAAAGGCGCGTGACCTCGCACACCCCTTGGTGTGCGAGCTCTCGGAGGAGGTTGTCCTCCGAGAGAGTGGCCACATCTGGGCACCACGCCAGACCCTCCACGGAGTTTAGGTGCGCCGGGGCTTCCACGGCGACCTTCGCTCCGTTGAAGGTTGTCCGACCCATCAGACGGACGTTCTGTTCGGACGTCAGCGTCTCGATCAGGAGGGCTCCTGATCGGATGGGTTTTGCGCTGTCAACGTCGCCACCACAGATGGCGACCAGCCAGCGCCGGACCGTGAACGGGTTAATCGTTCTGAACGGGAGTCCATCCGTTCGCCACATAAGGAGGCGAGCGGGCCCGTTCGGGGGGGGGGGGGGGGGGGGGGGTCGGGGGGGGAGCTGTGCTCCGGGTCGGCTCCTGGGATGCCCCTGAGGGGGGCGGGGAGTGGAACCGGCCTGGGGAGTGCGTGGTCGCGCACCGGGGGACCCCAGAGGGGGGTCGGGTGGGTCGGGGGGACGGGAGTCCGGCGACTGCCAGGCCCCTGGACGGGGCGGGCGGGGCCCCTGAGGGGGGCTGGGAGGGGGGACCCCTGAGGGGGGTCGGGGGGACGCGGGCGGGGCCCCTGAAGGGGGCTGGGAGGGGGACCGTCCAGGGGGGCACGCGGTCGCGCACCGGAGAACCCCGGAGGGGGGTCGGGCGGGTCGGGGGGGGGGGGGGGGGGGGGGGGGGGGTAGCCATCGTCGTGGCTCAGGAGGATAGGATGGGGGCTAACTATTTACTTTAATTGCCACACACGACATAACGTGTTGGCACCTGCAAGTTAACTGCCCAAAAGTGGAGAGGGACCTACGCCGTGGAGGAGGCCTATTGCCAATAAAAAAAATTGTGCTAATGAAACTGCCTACTTAAAAATATCTAAAGGCTACCTATCTAAGGGTCTAACGACCCTGCCACAAGCACGTGGACAGGGTCCCGCACTCGGAAGCGGTGGAGGGCTGGAGGAGAGAAGTCTGGAAGGCGTCCGAAGTCCGATGTCGATGAAAGGATGTCGATGTTCGGCTTGATGGATGACGTGGCCAGTCGGAGAACGTCGTTGAGGTGACGATCGGACACCTGGGAGCGAAGGCAGGACTTCGTGTACTTCATCTTCGAGAAGAGCTGTTCACAGCAGTAGGTACTGCCAAACATCGCCACGATGCGCTGGACGTGAGAGGCGTAGTTGGGGTAGCTGCCTGTTGGGATGACGATGTCGCGGAAGAAGGGCAGAGGCGAGGACGTGCGATATTTCCCTCTGAGCTCGTCGCTGCTCTGCAGCTCCACCAGCTCCATCTGCAGAGAGGCAGGGGCTTCATCGACTGGGAAGTCGAATGGGGCTGTGACGAGCTTGAAGTCCGAAGCAAGTGCCCGGACTCCAGTGAAGCGGCGCGCGAACTCCTGTTGCAGGGTAGCAACAGCATCAGCACAGACTTCGCCGTCAACACCATCCGCGGCGCAAGCGGCCAGACGAGGGAAGTGATCGAATCTGCCCTGAGACAGCTGGGTCTTCCACAGGCGCAGTTTTACCTCGAAGGCGGTGACGTGGGCATGCATATCGGTCACGAGGAGGCCCTTTCCCTGGAGATTGAGGTTCAAGGCGTTCA
This sequence comes from Chirona hameri, assembly GCA_036785665.1. NCBI lineage: Eukaryota > Metazoa > Arthropoda > Thecostraca > Balanomorpha > Balanidae > Chirona > Chirona hameri. The sequence goes on along the minus strand of JAXIVJ010000700.1, from coordinate 170,003 downwards.
GGTGAGACGTGAGGTCAGCGAGCAGCGCCAGGTCGGCCAGCCACCGTGGGTCGCAGTACTTCTCAGCGTGGGACTGTCCCTTCTCACGCAGGGAACTGGCGATTTCCTGCCTGAGGTCCCACACGCGGGACAGCACGGTCCCACGACTCAGCCAGCGCACTTCGCTGAAGTAGAGCAGATCACCGTAGTTCCCCTCCACTTCGTCCATCAGGGACTGGAACTGACGGTGGTTTAGGCTACGAGACAAGATGTAGTTGACGGACCGACACCACCACCGACATCACATCCACCAAGTTGGCAGACTTAGCACAGAGCGCCTCCTGGTGAATGATGCAGTGCATCTTCTGTATCGGCTGTGTGTGTCCGGACGTCTCACAGTGACGCACCAGCAGGGAGGCGGCGCCCTTTTTCTCTCCGACCATGGCAGGAGCACCGTCTGTGGTCACGCACACGAGGCGTGAGAGGTCCAACGAATGTTGTTTCACGCACTGAAGCACCGCGTCAAATATGTCCTGTCCTGTTGTGGTGTTGCGCAGCGGAACGAGCTGCAGGAATTCTTCGAATACCTGCAAGTCGGTGGTAAACCCCGGATGAAAACAGCCAGTTGGGCTGTGTCCTTGACGTCAGTGCTCTCATCAAGAGTCAGGGCGAATGCGACAAGGTCGGAGATCCGTGATTTGACAGTCATGTATATCGCCCGACATGTCTTCGATGCGGCGACAGACAGTGCGAGACGACAGAGAAACGGCATCAAACGCAGATCGCTGCTCAGGGCAGATGCAGTCAACTGTGGTGAGCAGGCATTCTTTGATGAAGTCTCCGTCTGTGAACGGCTTCATTCTGGAAGCTGAGTCGGGATACCTCATAGCTGGCACGTGACACATTCTCACCTTTTTCAGCTTGCATCTGGAAGAGCGAAGTGCTCTTCTGCAGATTCCCGGATAGTCTGACGACGGCAGCCTTCTCAGCAGCAGACATCGATGCGTAGCTTGATTTGCCGTGTTCAGTTTCCCAGTGGCGGCGCACATTGAACTCTTTGAGAACGGCCACTGCCTTCCAACAGATGACACACTGGGCCTTCACAAAGCGCTCGATGAACATGTAATTCTCCCACTCAGGATTGAACGCTCTGCATTCGAAGTCAACCTTTCTCTTTTTGACAGGTGGAGTAGCAGACATGAACACCGCGCGATTGAAAAGCAGGCACCGATTCACCTCCCACAGCTCCGAATTACGCCAGACAACTTGGTATTTCATCACTTTGAACGCATTGAACTGCATTTTCTTTTATGTCACGCGCAACCGATCTCGTGATGTATATTGTATCGAGTGTGGTACCTCCAACGCGAAGATACAAATAAATAGGGTAGGTAAGTGTGCAGACCGGTGCAGACTGCGAGAGCCTGTCAGATGTCTGTAGCTAGCAGTCAACGTTTAGTAAAAACTGCTGATCAAAGCTTACTCTTGCTGGTTTGTCTAAATAAGAAGTAATAATTGCAAGTCGTGCTTGGAAACTGGTGAAATATATGTAGCGATAAATATGTTTACAATGTTTACAACGTCACTTTTTGTTAAAACTATTTTCGATTTCTGAAGGCACCGCGGGCCGGAATACAATGTAAGTTGCCGAGACCAGCCGCGGGCCGGACGTCAGGCGGTCGCGGGCCGGATCCGGCCCGCGGGCCGGAGGTTGCCGACCCCTGCTTTACGGCAACGGCCCCTTATCACACGATAGATAAAATACTACCATCCTTTACGGCAACGGCCCCTTATCACACGATAGATAAAATACTACCATCCTTTACGGCAACGGCCCCTTATCACACGATATATAAAATACTACCATCCTTTATGGCAACGGCCCCTTATCACACGATAGATAAAATACTACCATCCTTTACGGCAACGGCCCCTTATCACACGATAGATAAAATACTACCATACTTTACGGCAACGGCCCCTTATCACACGATAGATAAAATACTACCATCCTTTACGGCAACGGCCCCTTATCACACGATAGATAAAATACTACCACCCTTTACGGCAACGGCCCCTTATCACACGATAGATAAAATACTACCATCCTTTACAGCAACGGCCCTTAACACACGATAGATAAAATACTACCATCCTTTACGGCAACGGCCCCTTATCACACGATAGATAAAATACTACCATCCTTTACGGCAACGGCCCCTTAACACACGATAGATAAAATACTACCATCCTTTACGGCAACAGCCCCTTATCACACGGTAGATAAAATACTACCATCCTGTACGGCAACGGCCCCTTAACACACGATAGATAAAATACTACCATCCTTTACGACAACGGCCCCTTATCACACGGTAGATAAAATACTACCATCCTTTACGGCAACGGCCCCTTATCACACGGTAGATAAAATACTACCATCCTTTACGGCAACGGCCCTTTATCACACGATAGATAAAATACTACCATCCTTTACGGCAACGGCCCCTTATCACACGATAGATAAAATACTACCATCCTTTACGGCAACGGCCCTTAACACACGATATATAGAATACTACCATCCTTTACGGCAACGGCCCTTTATCACACGATAGATAAAATACTACCATCCTTTACGGCAACGGCCCCTTATCACACGATAGATAAAATACTACCATCCTTTACGGCAACGGCCCTTAACACACGATATATAAAATACTACCATCCTTTACGGCAACGGCCCCTTATCACACGATAGATACAATACTACCATCCTTTACGGCAACGGCCCTTAACACACGATATATAAAATACTACCATCCTTTACGGCAACGGCCCCTTATCACACGATAGATAAAATACTACCATCCTTTACGGCAACGGCCCTTAACACACGATAGATAAAATACTACCATCCTTTACGGCAACGGCCCTTAACACACGATAGATAAAATACTACCATCCTTTACGGCAACAGCCCCTTATCACACGATAGGTAAAATACTACCATCCTTTACGGCAACGGCCCCTTAACACACGATAGATAAAATACTACCATCCTTTACGGCAACGGCCCCTTATCACACGATAGATAAAATACTACCATCCTTTACGGCAACAGCCCCTTATCACACGGTAGATACAATACTACCATCCTGTACGGCAACGGCCCCTTAACACACGATAGATAAAATACTACCATCCTTTACGACAACGGCCCCTTATCACACGGTAGATAAAATACTACCATCCTTTACGGCAACGGCCCCTTATCACACGATATATAAAATACTACCATACTTTACGGCAACGGCCCCTTATCACACGCTAGATAAAATACTACCATCCTTTATGGCAACGGCCCCTTATCGTCTTAACGTGTATAATGATGACGATAGCAACGCTAGCTATAGATTAGTGTCACCGTGTGCCAAGTTAAATTTACCTGACACGTCAACTTAGTTTACTTACTTGGACTAGAATCTCTCCAACCTGAGTTTAGGCCGATGGTTGGGGAGGTCTGTGATTGCATTTGGTTAGTGCAAGGCTATGCAAATGGGTTAGTGCGTGCTTTCGAGACACAGATTCAAATGACTCACAATAAACCTCCTGCAGAGCACGCGAGCGATTGGAACAAAGTATCTGCCACAATGGGCCGTATTAATACTCTCCACCTATTATATTCTATGAGTTGACTATTCTATGGCCATGCTCTCGACGCATCTTGAAAGCTACAATCCATGCGCCACAAATATCAACAAAATCAACGATAAGACTGCTTCCATTTAAGCTTCCATTTCTGCAATGACAAAACCTAACTTAAAATAAGGGATTTTGTCTTTTCCGCCTAAAAAAATCCAGTTGTAGCGAAGGTCAGACCTGCCAAATGTCTTAGGCACAATTTTAACATGCTTTCCGATAGGGAAAAGACAAGATAATGCAGCCAAAATAGACTTCATTCATTGACATTTTGGCCGGGCAATAAACATAGGAATATTGTTCGAATATAAATTGCATAGCTATTACAGGTGAAACGAAACGATAAAGCGTGTTCGTGACCCCGACTTCTGACTAGGATATTTACTACGATTTCAGAGTATAACGACTTTGTGAGCCCTGACATCGTATTTGCAGATTTCTGGTAGTTTCGATGCAAGCTGTGGCCAGGCAGTTGAACGGTGCATCAATGGGCGCGTCGTCGGACGCCACAGCCACAGAGATATTACTGATGCCGCCGACCACCTGGCTGCAATGATGTTCTTCATTTAGATGTTGTCAGTTATATAGGCGTATACAAGGGGGGGGGGGGCAAACGGGGAAATTGCCCCCATGAAGGTCCCTACGTGTCCCCTTGGTCGTATGTGCCCCTTTGGAAATAGTTTTTTAATATGCCCCTCTAAAAATATAGTGGACCAAATCCGGTGAGTTCTTTTGGTGGGGGTACCTTATGCCCCCTGATCAAAAATTGCCCCCTCCTGGAGTGAATGCTGGGTACGCCACTGGCTCAGTTGTCACACGAATGCCTCGCCTGTTCTCTGACCAACACAGCGTTCACACATCGATTAATGGCTGTATTGAATGATGGTCGTCTGCGGTTTGGCACAGGGCACGCGATAGTCTCCCGGTATGATACACATACACTCACATACGCACATACACAGTCAGACACACACATTTGTACAACAAACGTCAACAAGTCTATGCATGATTGTCTGGGCTGGCAGCGACGCCATGCGCTGGCAGCGGTTTATCATCTCACGTGTCGCCCAGAACGGTGGCGTGACGTCACGTCACCCACGTGTCGTCACCGAGAGCGGCAGTGTGATGTCACTCACACACGGGTATGACGCCACTGAGCACGGCGCGCGGCTCGCGGCTCGCGGCGCGGCTCGCGGCGCGGTGGGCGGCGGTCGGTAAGCTCCGGCGGTCCGGGCTGTACGGCAGCCCGGCCGCCGACTGACGCCGCCGGCCTGCGGCCAGTCCCTCGCACTGCGCGCGGCAGCGGCACCCTGACTTGCTTGGCACGGAATAGAAAACACTAATATCACACGGCCACGGCGCGCGGGCGGCCTCACACGTACTCTTCGCTGGGCTTGGGCGTGCCGCCCGTGTTGCGCGCGGCGGGCGTGACGCGCGCGCTCTGTCCGCCGCCGTTCGAGTCGGGCAGCTCGGCTATGTCTTTGAACACGCCCACGAGGCTCTCGAAGTTGGGCCCCCAGTTGAGCAGGTAATCCCAGCCGAGGCTGGAGCCGTTGGCCGGCTTGTACGAATGGATGTTGGAGATGTCGTCGTCGGAGGCGACCAGCGTGCTCAGCGAGCCGCGGAACGAGTCCAGTCCGTCGTACTTGTTGCCGCCCGAGCTGTTCTCGTGGTCGTTCTCGTTGTCAACCTCGGCCAGCTTGGAGAAGATCATGTTCTGCGGGCCGAAGTCGCGCGCCACCTTGTCATACTGGTTCTCGTACTCGAACTCGGAGCATGTGAACGAGTCGTTGCCGCTCTCGTCCGAGCTGGAGCTGCCGCGCTCCATGATAGGCCCACCGCCGGGCTCGCGGCCGCCGCGCTTCTTGCGGCCCTCGGAGCCGGAGCTAACGGCATCCACTGTGTTCACCAGGCTCGAGTTGTTGCGCGGCGGCCGGCCGTGCAGCCGCCCCGGCAGAGGCAGCTCGCCGCCGCCGCCGCCGCAGCTCTCCGCCTTCTTCTTCTTGGTGCTCTGTGACGAGGTATGCACCGACTCGGAGCTACGGCTCAGGTGGCTGACGGGCGAGTTGAGGCTGCGCTCGCTGTTGACGGCGGCCGCGGAGAGCAGCGCGGCCGGCAGCGGCTTGCCGCTGATGTCCTGCAGCGTCAGGATACGCGGCGCCTGCTGACTCAGCTCGGAGCTGGGGCTGAGGCGCGCCAGTGGGGTGCTCTGCATCTTCATGGCGCCCGGAGACTCGCGCGGCGACATCGGGTTCGGCGACTGTCGCACCAGGCTGCGCGGGCTCTCGCGGTGCGGCGTACTCACGAAGCTGTGCGGACTATGTCGGTGGTTGTGCTTGTGATACTGGCCCAGGTGCGGGTTCGTCTTGTAGCGACGCACGTTGCCGTCGCGGAAGCCCTTGTAGTGGTAGACGACGTCGATGTCTGATGGCGCGATCGAGCTGGCGTTCTCCAGGTCGTAGTGCTCGGGCACCTCGGACACCGAGTCGGGCACGCCCTGCTGACTCACAGAGTCTATGTGAGACATCTGAGGCCCGGCCGGTGACCGGTTCACCACCTGGCGCTCGATGATATCCGGCCGCTGCGGCGGATACTTGCGGCCCATCTCGCCGGCCATGTGGCCGCGCAGCACCTCGTCGGTCAGCTCTCCTGTCTCGGCGAAGCCCGAGTCGTGATGACTCCGGCCCGAGTCGGCCGTGCTCGGCGACATAACGCCCGAGCCTCCCAGCTTGGCGTGAGCCGGCGCCTTCTCGCTCTTGTGGCGCCGCAGCCGGAACACGACGAACGAGACGGCGATGGCCACGAACAGGATCACGAAGAAGACGATGACGAGCGTGATGCCGATGGAGAGCGGGTCGGTGGAGGGCAGCGCACCGGGGCAGCCCTCGGAGACGCGCCCCACCGGCCGCGCCTCCAGCAGCTCACCCGTGCCGTTCAGAGGCTGCACCTCGCCGTTGATGGCCAGCGTGGAGATACAACCGTGGAACTCTGCGGAGGGGAGAACGGGGGTTAACATGGGCAGACCGGGTTTCGCCTGGTTGACGAGTGGCTTGCTTGCATGTAGCCTACACTATAAACCGACAAAGGTGGACAAAGTAAAGCACGCCATGTGGCCCAGAGGCGCTCGTTTGGACGCACGATTGTTTGGATGTTATCATTACGATATAATCTAGCAACGATATTTGCGTAGTTGAACAGTCTGAAACACAGTGTAATCATACAACAACTAAAGTAAACCAAAAGGTATAGTTTAACATTGAAAGCTATTATCAGTTTACAGTAACATTATATTAACAAGAACGGTTGTGTGGTGCGCATCTTGTGTACGTACCATCCACCTTTCCGACTGTCTTGGGCAGCTCGGTGGCGCCGCCCAGCGTCAGCTGCGTGAGGTAGGCGTCCAGGAAATCGTGCACAGAGGTCGCGAACAGCGCGTCGCCCACTTTGGTGTCGTCCATCATAATGTGTAGGGTGTTGTCGACGATGGCCAGGCTGAGGTTGTGCCAGGCGCCGTCTGTGAGGTCCGCCTGGGTCACCGTCATGTTGATCAGCGGGCTGGCGCCGACCCGCGACGTGTACTGCAGCTGCGACTCCTTCAGCTGCAGCAGCGTGAAGTCGTTGTTGGTCGCCGCGTACAGGATCACGCCGTCCGTGTCCACGGTGCGAATCTTCATGCTGAGCCGCTTGTCCGGCCTGCCGTGGATCTCCCGGCGCCGGCGGCGCCACGAGTCGGCGCCCTGGAACAGATGCGGCACCAGCTGCCGGCGGCGGTGGCGCGCCGTCACTCGCAGCTCCACGTGGCCGCCCTGGAACGAGCTGGGCTCCAGCGCCGCCTTACAGTCGGCGGCCATCACGCCACCCGGACACAGGCACACGTGGCTGCTCCAGCGATCCAGACACGTGGCGCCCGCGCCGCACGGATTGTCCCGACAGGCGTGCTGCACGCGCTGGCACTTGTCCGAGATGCCGCGCGACTTGAGAGGGGCGGACATGTTGAGCTGCCTGCCGTTAACGAACACGGACTGGATGCAGCCGACGAAGTCGTCCGAGCTGACCTGGCCGGGCCGCTCCTGGATCGGGTCGATCGTGCGCACACCGCCCACGTACATCGGCTCGTCGTTGAAGTTGAGCGTCCTGCAACGGCAGCCGGACCGGTCACACGCGGTCAACAACCGAGCCGAAAACATAATCAAAAGAGCATAATTCAAGCCATCTTTTTCAATCAAATGCAACTTTAACTTAGGCACCTTTGTTAACTCGGGTTGGCATAAGCTTATTGCGTTTTTAGCTTCCTTTGTGTCGCGAAATTGTTACACCACGTCTGCAGATAAATAAAATAGCTACGGTATTGCATTCATTGAACAGTTATCTATTGACCAGCATCGATAGGGTCCTCAATACTCACCCGACGGTGCCCTGGTCAGTGGCGTACTCGCAGCCACTGGAGCCGGGGCTGCACTCGGCGCACGTGTCGCCGCTCTCGTTACAGGTCACCACGCTGAGTGACACGACCCGGCCGTTCCTGGTGGCCGTCAGCCGGTACCAGGCGGCGTCGGCCACCTGCCGTGCCAGGGTGACGCGCGTCACGGCCGTGCGCGTACCGCCGTAGGCCAGCTGCGGCCGGCCGCGGACCAGCTGTAGCGCCACGAAGTCGGAGCGGCCGCCCGTCTGCATGCCGTAGTTGTAGACCAGCAGGCCGTCGGGCTTGTTAGTGGCGAACGTCACTGAGATGTCGTTGGTGCTGGCGTCCAGAGACGGGAACGACATGAAGCCGAGCGGCTCGAAGCCCCAGCTGGAGCGGTCACAGTGCTGGCCGTAGAAGTTGGGCGGGCACGAGCACATGTAGCCGGGCGCCTCGCTGACGCACGTGCCGCCGTTCAGGCACGGGTTTGGCCGACACGAGTCGCTGGCCAGCTGACACGTGGCGCCGCGGTAGCCGGGTCGGCACAGACAGAAGAAGCCTCCGGCGGGCGTGGCGCGGCAGGCGCCGCCGTTCTGGCACGGGTCGTTGTCGCAGGCGCTGGTGCGGTCCAGCTCGCAGGTGGCGCCGCCGCGGTTGCGCGGGCACGAGCAGGTGAACTGGTATCCGTTCTTGGCGCAGACACCACCGAACTGGCACGGGTTGGGGCCGCACGGGTCCTGTCGGTGCTGGCAGGCGGGCCCGGTGAACCCGGCCTGACACTGACAGGTGAACAGGTTCCGCACCTGCGGGCTGGTGAAGATCAGACTCGGGCTGTCGGTGATCTGCATCTCGGAGGAGACGTGGATGCCAGACCGGCAGCGGCCGCCATTCTGGCACGGCGACGCCGGGCACGGGTCGTAGTTGATGACGAACGAGACGCTCTGCAGGAGCCGCTGGATACGGACCCTGCCGTCCTTCAGCTGCTGGATCACCTCCGTCCTCGGCCGGTAGCCGGCCCGGGTCGCCACCGCCAGCAGTAGGTCCACGTGGTCGTCCGTCTGCGTCACCGAGTAGATGGTGACGTCGTCCCTCTTGTCGAACATGTCTCCGACGATGCGCAGGAGCGGCTTGTACAGCTCAGCCAGGAAGTCCTCTGCGGAGGTGTTGAGCAGCCGCAGCACGATGGCGCTGTTCAGCGTGGCGTTGTCGAAGGCAGCGAACTGCAGGGTCACGGTGGAGGTGACCCGGTCGTGCAGGCCGTCGTGGCCGGACGTGCTGAGCGTGTGCGACTGGGCACCGGAGACGGGCGCGGCGGTCAGCTCACAGCCGCTGTCGATGCTGAACTGGCCGCCGCCGCCGCCCGACAGCAGCTGGCAGTGGTACTGACCGGACGTGTCCGCGTCGTTCGGGTGCACGTCGGCCACGCGGCCGCCCGCGAACCGTCCGCCCAGAGAGAACACAAGCACCTGGACCGTGCGCGCCGACGACGGACTATCGTTACTGTCCGTTACCACGACCAGCACCTGGAACTGGTCCTTCATCTTGGGCCGGCCGCTGTCCAGCACCTCGACTGTGAAGCTGAGTCGCGGTGTACGCTCGCGGTCGAAGGCGCGCGCGGTGCGGACCATGCCGGACTGGGCGTCCACCTTGAACGCGTCCTGGTTCTCTCCGCCGACCAGGTAGTAGCTGAAGGGGGCGCCGTTGGGCGGCAGGTCGGGGTCGGTGGCGCTCAACGTCATCACCACAGTGCCCGCCGGCTCGTTCTCCGACACGTAGCCGACCACGGGCGTGGTCTCGAACGTCGGGCCGTTGTCGTTTACATCCGTGATGGACACGAGTACGGCCGCGGTGCCCGTCTGAGGCGGGCTGCCGTTGTCGATCGCGCCTAACGTCAGGTTGTAGATCGCCACCTTCTCGCGATCCAGCTTCTTGGTCGTCTCGATCTGGCCGCTCTGCTGGTGCACCTTGAACACGTCGCCGTCGTTGCCGTCCAGGATGCTGTAGGTGAACTGGTTGTTCTGCTGCTGCTCGTCCTTGTCGCTGGCCTGGACGGCGAGCACGCCGGCGCCGATGGCGGCGCCCTCGGAGATCTGCACGCTGTAGACCGCCTGCGTGAACCGCGGCGGGTCGTTGCCGTCCTGGATGGTGATGCTCACCTGTGCCTCGTCCGTGTCGTTGCCGCGGATTCCGCCGGCGTTTTTGGCCAGCGCGGTGAGCACGACGCGGTTGCGCGACTCGCGATCGAGCCGGCGCGCCACGCGGATCACTCCTGTCTCGCGGTCCACCTTGAAGCCGCGGTCGTTGCTGCTGCCCACGAGCAGGAAGGTCACCTGACCGTCGACGCCGTCGTCATCGTCGGTGGCCTGCAGCTGGCCGACGCTGGTGCCGACCGGCGCCGACTCGGACACGGTGAAGCGGAACACACGCTCCACGAACTTGGGGAAGAACTCGTTGATGCCGTTGATGGCCACACGGACCTTGACCTGTCGACGCTGCGCCGGGTTCGTGTCGGGGTTCTCGGCCAGCACGTCCAGCGTGTAGAACTGACGCTTCTCGTAATCAAACACCCGCTTGGTCCGTACCAGACCGGAGTCGGCGTCAATCTCGAACAGCTCGCGGCCGTCGCCGCCGATGATGCTGTATCGGATGACGGCGTTGCGCGCAGAGTCGCGGTCGGTGGCCGCCAGTCGGATCACGGCCGACCCGACGGGAGCGTTCTCCGACACGGCCGCCTCGTACGTGCTCTGGTTGAAGATGGGCGGGTTGTCGTTGATATCGGTCAGCGTCACATGCAGAACGGCCGTGGCCGTGCGCGACTCGAACCCGAGGTCGCTCACCACGATCGTTAGGTTGTACTTGCCCTGCGTCTCGAAGTCGAGCGGCCGCGCGTTGGCCACGACGCCGGTGCGTCCGTCGACCGTGAAGAGGCCGTCGTCGCTGCCGCTGGCCAGGCTGAAGCGCACCATGCCGTTCGGGCCGCTGTCGGCGTCCGAGGCGCGCACCGTGGTGATGGTGGTGGCCACAGAGTCCTCCTCGGGCACGATCACGTGCTGGCTCAGCTGGGTCACCACCGGGTCGTGCTGGTTCTTGCCGGTCACCACCAGCGTGAGCTCCGTGTTGTCGCGCTGCGCTGGCACGCCCTGGTCGGTGGCGGCGATCCGCAGTCGGTAGTGTACGCCGATGCGGTTCGTCAGTGGCGACACCACCGTCACCCAGCCGGTCTCGGCGTCCACGGCGAAGAAGTCTGAGCCGTTGCTGGGCAGCACGGAGTAGCGGACCAGCGCGTTGATGCCCGAGTCCTGCGCATCCTCGGCGGACACCTGCAGGATGCGGTCACCGCGCTGGGACGATTCCGGCACGGCGCTGAACGTGGCGCCGTCCTTGAACACCGGCGCGTGGTTGTTGGCGTCCACGATGTTGACGGTGACGATGCAGGACGAGGACATCGGAGGCTTGCCGTGGTCCATGGCGATGATCTCGATCACGTACTGGTTCTCCGGTGACGACATCCGGTTCGACTTCTTGTAGCGCAGCGCCTGCTTTGAGTAGAGCTGCCCACTGCCGGGGTCGACACTGAAGAAATCCGACGGCTGCTTCAGAGAGTACGTAACGACGGCGTTCGGTCCCGCCTTGTCCACGTCCTCAGCCTCAATCTGACCCACGAACGTCTCGCTCGCCTCCGTCTCGGCCAGGTTGAACACGTACTGAGAGCGCTCGAAGCGCGGCGCGTTGTCATTCTCGTCCTGGATGGTGATGGTGAGCGGCGTCTCGGCGCGCCACGAGCCGTCCACGGCCGACACCTTGAGCACGTACTCCTCGCGCTCCTCGCGGTCCACGGCGCCCTCCACCGTCACGTTACCGCTCACCGGGTCAATAGCAAACTTCTGACCGGGGTTATCGGTGAAGCTGTACGTGGCGTTGGCGTTCTCGCCGATGTCGCGGTCGGACGAGGTCACCTGGATGACGAACGAGCCGATCTCGGCGTTCTCAGTGACGTTGACGCTGAAGAGGCGGGTGAAGCGCGGCGGGTTGTCGTTCTTGTCGCGCACGTCAATACTGACCATAGCCGTACCGGTCTGCTGCGGACTGCCCTGATCGATCGCCTCCACCGTCAGCGTGTAGCTGTCCAGCGTCTCGCGGTCCAACTTCTCCTTGGTCAGGATCTCGCCCGAGTCGGCGTCCAGTGTGAAGATGTTCTCCACCACGCCGTCCCCACGCAGCCGGTAGATGATCTTGGCGTTATCGGCGGTGTCGGCGTCGGTGGCGGCCACGGCCAGCACCAGCGTCGGCGGGTACTGCTCCTCCAGAACGCTCGCCGAGTACACAGAGCGCGAGAACAGCGGCGCGTTGTCGTTGAAGTCGGTGACGTTGACCAGCAGCGCGGTCACGGTGGTGAGAGGTGGCCGGTCCGAGTCGCTCGACTCCAGCCACAGGTGGTACTGCGGCGCGCGCTCATAGTCCAGTCCCAGTCTGCTCACCCGCAGCACGCCCGTCTCGGCGTCCAGGTCGAACGCGTCGCCCACGTTACCGCCGGCGATCCGGTAGCGCACGGCGCCGGCCGGGCGTGGCTTGGGAGAGCGGGCGCGCACAGTGACCACCTCGGCTCCGCGCGCCTCCTCGCCGAACTGGAACGAGGCCGGCATGGTCTCGAAGCGCGGGAACTGGCCGGCCGGCTTGATCTGGATGTGGAGGTCGACGGTGGCGGTCAGCGGCGGCCGGCCGCCGTCGGTCGCCTCCACCTTCACGTGGAACGTCCGGTCCAGGCCGGCCAGCGGAGCTGCCGTCCGGATCACGCCCGTGTCCTGCTCCATATTAAACTTGTCGGCGTCGGTGCCGGACAGGTAGTAGACCAGCCGACTGTTGGCTCCCTCGTCTGCGTCCACGGCGTCGGCGCTGAACACGAACGAGCCTGCCGGACGGAGGAGACACGGGTCAGTCAGGGCGCCGGGGTCTCTCCCTCCCTCTGAGGTCATCGGCTTCGCACGTGATCCGTCGCCGGCAATCGGCACGGGACACAGCGATATGTCATAATCGTAAAATCTGATGACAGGCGTGCTTAATTAATGCATGGATTCCTCAGTTTTTGTGACGTGTCTTCGTCGGCCAGGACCGCCATCAATCGTCCACCGTTACACATGACCAACGATGAAACAAAACACACGTCATTCAATCACCACAGGCTCACAGCGCAGTCTGGCCCGAGTTCGGCAACTTACATCTCTTTCTGATCTCAACGTAATCTGATCGGAATGATCATATACCGACAGCCAATGGACCAGTGTTCGTCGTTTTTGATAATAATATCATGACATTGATTTAAGGGATCGCATTTTCTAAGAGCGACTGTCAGCAGTGTTTTGATAGGTCTGAGCGACTATCGACCTGTGTGTGGGGGAGATGGACTGACCTGCAGGCACGTTACCCGGGACTTGTGAGAGAACTACTGACCTGTGGGCGCACAACAGCGGGTCTATGTGTATGTATGTGTGTGTGTGTTGTGTTGTGGGGGAGGAGGGGGGGGGGGGGGGGGGGTACTGACCTGCGGGCGCGCCGTCCGGCACGCGGACCGTGTACTCGGCGGCGGAGAACTGCGGCGGCGAGTCGTTGACGTCGCGCAGCAGGACTGTGATGTTGGTGGCGGCGGTGCGCGTCTGCGTCAGGCTGCTGTCCGTCACCACCAGCGTCAGCGTGTAGGCCTGCTGCCGCTCCCGGTCCAGCGGCGCCCGGGTCCGCACCTGACCCGACACCGTGTCCACGGTGAACGGCAGGCCCGTGTTACCCACCAGCGAGTACCTGTGGGGCGGGGAGACAGGTCAGAAGGTGACCTGACCCGATACCGTGTCCACGGTGAACGGCAGGCCCGTGTTACCCACCAGCGAGTACCTGTGGGGCGGGGAGACAGGTCAGGTCAGAGTGCGGCGAGTGAGTGACATGCCAGTGTGTCGAATGAATGACATGCCAGTGTGTCGAATGAATGCCATGCCAGTGTGTCGAATGACTGACATGCCAGTGTGTCGAATGAATGCCATGCCAGTGTGTCGAATGAATGCCATGCCAGTGTGCCGAATGAATGACATGCCAGTGTGTCGAATGAATGACATGCCAGTGTGTCGAATGAATGACATGCCAGTGTGTCGAATGACTGACATGTCAGTGTGTCGAATCATGCCAGTGTGTCGAATGAATGGCATGCCAGTGTGACGAATGAATGACATGCCAGTGTGTCGAATGAATGACATGTCAGTGTGTCGAATGAATGACATGCCAGTGTGTCGAATGAATGACATGCCAGTGTGTCGAATGAATGTCATGCCAGTGTGTCGAATGAATAGCATGCCAGTGTGTCGAATGAATGGCATGCCAGTGTGTCCAATGAATGACATGCCAGTGTGTCGAATGAGTGGCATGCCAGTATGCCGAATGAGTGACATGCCAGTGTGTCGAATGAATGACATGCCAGTGTGTCGAATGAATGACATGCCAGTGTGTCGAATGAATGACATGCCAGTGTGTCGAATGAATGGCATGTCAGTGTGTCAAATTAATGACATGCCAGTGTGTCGAATGAATGACATGTCAGTGTGTCGAATGAATGACATGCCAGTGTGTCGAATGCATGACATGTCAGTGTATCGAATGAATGACATGCCAGTGTGTCGAATGAGTGACATTCCAGTGTGTCAAATGAGTGACATGTCAGTGTGTCGAATGAATGACATGCCAGTGTGTCGAATGAATGACATGCCAGTGTGTCGAATGAATGACATGCCAGTGTGTCGAATGAATGACATGTCAGTGTATCGAATGAATGACATGCCAGTGTGTCGAATGAGTGACATTCCAGTGTGTCGAATGAGTGACATTCCAGTGTGTCGAATGAGTGACATTCCAGTGTGTCGAATGAATGACATGCCAGTGTGTCGAATGAATTACATGTCAGTGTGTCGAATGAATGACATGTCAGTGTGTCGAATGAATGACATGCCAGTGTATCGAATGAATGACATGTCAGTGTATCGAATGAATGACATGCCAGTGTGTCGAATGAGTGACATGCCAGTGTGTCGAATGAGTGACATTCCAGTGTGTCGAATGAATGACATGCCAGTGCGTCGAATGAATGCCATGCCAGTGTGTCGAATGACTGACATGTCAGTGTGTCGAATCATGCCAGTGTGTCGAATGAATGGCATGCCAGTGTGTCGAATGAATGACATGCCAGTGTGTCGAATGAATGACATGTCAGTGTGTCGAATGAATGACATGCCAGTGTGTCGAATGAATGACATGCCAGTGTGTCGAATGAATGTCATGCCAGTGTGTCGAATGAATAGCATGCCAGTGTGTCGAATGAATGGCATGCCAGTGTGTCCAATGAATGACATGCCAGTGTGTCGAATGAGTGGCATGCCAGTGTGCCGAATGAGTGACATGCCAGTGTGTCGAATGAATGACATGCCAGTGTGTCGAATGAATGACATGCCAGTGTGTCGAATGAATGACATGCCAGTGTGTCGAATGAATGACATGCCAGTGTGTCGAATGAATGACATGTCAGTGTGTCAAATTAATGACATGCCAATGTGTCGAATGAATGACATGTCAGTGTGTCGAATGAATGACATGCCAGTGTGTCGAATGAATGACATGTCAGTGTATCGAATGAATGACATGCCAGTGTGTCGAATGAGTGACATTCCGGTGTGTCAAATGAGTGACATGTCAGTGTGTCGAATGAACGACATGCCAGTGTGTCGAATGAATGACATGCCAGTGTGTCGAATGAATGACATGTCAGTGTATCGAATGAATGACATGCCAGTGTGTCGAATGAGTGACATTCCAGTGTGTCGAATGAGTGACATTCCAGTGTCTCGAATGAGTGACATTCCAGTGTGTCGAATGAATGACATGCCAGTGTGTCGAATGAATTACATGTCAGTGTGTCGAATGAATGACATGCCAGTGTGTCGAATGAATGACATGCCAGTGTATCGAATGAATGACATGTCAGTGTATCGAATGAATGACATGCCAGTGTGTCGAATGAGTGACATGCCAGTGTGTCGAATGAGTGACATTCCAGTGTGTCGAATGAATGACATGCCAGTGTGTCGAATGAATGACATGCCAGTGTGTCTAATGAATGACATGTCAGTGTGTCAAATTAATGACATGCCAGTGTGCCGAATGAATAACATGTCAGTGTGTCGAATGAATGACATGCCAGTGTGTCGAATGAATTACATGTCAGTGTATCGAATGAATGACATGCCAGTATGTCGAATGAGTGACATTCCAGTGTGTCAAATGAGTGACATGTCAGTGTGTCGAATGAATGACATGCCAGTGTGTCGAATGAATGACATGCCAGTGTGTCGAATGAATGACATGTCAGTGTATCGAATGAATGACATGCCAGGGTGTCGAATGAGTGACATTCCAGTGTGTCGAATGAGTGACATTCCAGTGTGTCGAATGAGTGACATTCCAGTGTGTCGAAGGAATGACATGCCAGTGTGTCGAATGAATTACATGTCAGTGTGTCGAATGAATGACATGCCAGTGTGTCGAATGAATGTCATGCCAGTGTATCGAATGAATGACATGTCAGTGTATCGAATGAATGACATGCCAGTGTGTCGAATGAGTGACATGCCAGTGTGTCGAATGAGTGACATTCCAGTGTGTCGAATGAATGACATGCCAGTGTGTCGAATGAATGCCATGCCAGTGTGTCGAATGACTGACATGTCAGTGTGTCGAATCATGCCAGTGTGTCGAATGAATGGCATGCCAGTGTGTCGAATGAATGACATGCCAGTGTATCGAATGAATGACATGTCAGTGTGTCGAATGAATGACATGCCAGTGTGTCGAATGAATTACATGCCAGTGTGTCGAATGAATGTCATGCCAGTGTGTCGAATGAATAGCATGCCAGTGTGTCGAATGAATGGCATGCCAGTGTGTCCAATGAATGACATGCAGTGTGTCGAATGAGTGGCATGCCAGTGTGCCGAATGAGTGACATGCCAGTGTGTCGAATGAATGGCATGCCAGTGTGTCGAATGAATGACATGCCAGTGTGTCGAATGAATGACATGTCAGTGTGCCAAATTAATGACATGCCAGTGTGTCGAATGAATGACATGTCAGTGTGTCGAATGAATGACATGCCAGTGTGTCGAATGAATGGCATGTCAGTGTATCGAATGAATGACATGCCAGTGTGTCGAATGAGTGACATTCCAGTGTGTCAAATGAGTGACATGTCAGTGTGTCGAATGAATGACATGCCAGTGTGTCGAATGAATGACATGCCAGTGTGTCGAATGAATGACATGTCAGTGTATCGAATGAATGACATGCCAGTGTGTCGAATGAGTGACATTCCAGTGTGTCGAATGAGTGACATTCCAGTGTGTCGAATGAGTGACATTCCAGTGTGTCGAATGAATGTCATGCCAGTGTGTCGAATGAATTACATGTCAGTGTGTCGAATGAATGACATGCCAGTGTGTCGAATGAATGACATGCCAGTGTATCGAATGAATGACATGTCAATGTATCGAATGAATGACATGCCAGTGTGTCGAATGAATGACATGCTAGTGTGTCGAATGAATGACATTCCAGTGTGTCGAATGAATGACATGCCAGTGTGTCGAATGAATGACATGTCAGTGTGTCGAATGAATGACATGTCAGTGTGTCGAATGAATGACATGCCAGTGTGTCGAATGAGTGGCACGCGGTTCAGCGCCACATATGGAAACCGTCAGTGGCAGCGTAAGTACCTCCTTATAAGGAGGTGCGGAAGTACCTCCTTATAAATCGGCGATGTTGTCTCGCTTCTGAATTAAAAATGCTGATTCACGAAACAGAAACATGCAGTCATGAAACATAATCCCAAATAGTCAGATTTAAACGTTACCAGTTGTTGTTGAATTTATTATGTAAAATGGTCTCACACCCGTTAATGGCGTTCGCCACTGAAAAGGAGCTGTTCGATATGCAATCCCAGCTGACCCGCTGCCGGTGACTCACTCGACTGGTCAGCACGCTGAACGCTCCCATTCCGGGCTGAGCCGACCCGTCACCTTCTCGGCTGAGCGGCACCGGTCGCCCCGCGCCGGCCCAGCACACACCCGAAGTCGCCCCGCGCCGGCCCAGCAGACACCCGAGGTCACCCCGCGCCGGCCCAGCAGGCACCCGAGGTCGCCCCGCGCCGGCCCAGCACACACCCGAGGTCGCCCCGCGCCGGCCCAGCAGACACCCGAGGTCGCCGCGCGCCGGCCCAGCAGACACCCGAGCCTATAACACTTTTCACCGGGACATCAGGAGACGTCCAACCAGACGCCAGAGCCAGGTCGCTGGGCCGCCACGTGTGACACAGGTCGCTGGGCCGCCACGTGTGACACAGGTCGCTGGGCCGCCACGTGTGACACAGGTCGCTTGTGACGTCACTATACTGACCTGAGCAGCGCGTTGACGCCGTCGTCGTCGTCGCTGGCCGTGACGGCGATGACGTCACTCTGGGCCGGGATCGACTCGTCCACGGTAACCACGTAGTCCAGGGCGTCGAACACGGGCGCGTGGTCATTCTGGTCCTGCACCAGCACGTGCACCACGCCGGTGCCGGTCAGACGCGGGTTGCCTGGAATGAACGGGGCATGGTCAGTCAGAGCGGACACAGGCAGACAGACAACAGGGGGCACAGACAGACAGACAACAGCGGGCACAGAAAGGCGGACAACAGCGGGCACAGACAGACGGACAACAGCGGGCACAGAAAGGCGGACAACAGCGGGCACAGACAGACGGACAACAGCGGGCACAGACAGACGGACAACAGCGGGCACAGAAAGACAGAGACATCTGGTGGGGGCAGAGGCAGCTAGGGGTGCAGCAGACTCAGAAGACGGATTCACGGTGCGTGGGTTGCGGTGAACTCGGCCAGGCGGATTCACGGTGCGTGGGTTGCGGTGGACTCAGCCAGGCGGATTCACGGTGCGTGGGTTGCGGTGGACTCAGACAGGCGGATTCACGGTGCGTGGGTTGCGGTGGACTCAGACAGACGGATTCACGGTGCGTGGGTTGCGGTGGACTCAGACATACGGATTCACGCTGCGTGGGTTGCGGTGGACTCAGACAGGCGGATTCACGATGCGTGGGTTGCGGTGGACTCAGACAGACGGATTCACGGTGCGTGGGTTGCGGTGGACTCGTCCAGGCGGATTCACGGTGCGTGGGTTGCGGTGGACTCAGACAGGCGGATTCACGGTGCGTGGGTTGCGGTGGACTCAGACAGACGGATTCACGGTGCGTGGGTTGCGGTGGACTCAGACAGACGGATTCACGCTGCGTGGGTTGCGGTGGACTCAGACAGGCGGATTCACGATGCGTGGGTTGCGGTGGACTCAGACAGACGGATTCACGGTGCGTGGGTTGCGGTGGACTCAGACAGGCGGATTCACGGTGCGTGGGTTGCGGTGGACTCAGACAGGCGGACAACAGCGGGCACAGCGGACATGCGTACGGAGAGGCGGACAACAGCGGGCGCAGCGGACAGGCGGACGGAGAGGCGGACAACAGCGGGCGCAGCGGACAGGCGGACGGAGAGGCGGACAACAGCGGGCGCAGCGGACAGGCGGACGGAGAGGCGGACAACAGCGGGCACAGCGGACAGGCGGACGGAGAGGCGGACAACAGCGGGCGCAGCGGACAGGCGGACGGAGAGGCGGACAACAGCGGGCACAGCGGACAGGCGGACGGAGAGGCGGACAACAGCGGGCGCAGCGGACAGGCGGACGGAGAGGCGGACAACAGCGGGCACAGCGGACAGGCGGACGGAGAGGCGGACAACAGCGGGCGCAGCGGACAGGCGGACGGAGAGGCGGACAACAGCGGGCACAGCGGACAGGCGGACGGAGAGGCGGACACATTGTGAGGAGTGGACGGACACATTGTGAGGAGTGGACGGACACATTGTGTGGAGTGGACGGACACATTGTGAGGAGTGGACGGACACATTGTGAGGAGTGGACGGACAGGCGGACGGAGAGGCGGACACATTGTGAGGAGTGGACGGACACATTGTGAGGAGTGGACGGACACATTGTGAGGAGTGGACGGACACATTGTGAGGAGTGGACGGACACATTGTGAGGAGTGGACGGACAGGCGGACACATTGTGAGGAGTGGACGGACAGGCGGACACATTGTGAGGAGTGGACGGACACATTGTGAGGAGTGGACGGACACATTGTGAGGAGTGGACGGACAGAAGGCAGACGTTCGGACCGTCATCGTCTGTCATCGTCTGGCGATGTCCCCGGATCTCAGATGCGGTGGAGCAATGCCAGGATCGGACCGGGAAAGGGGTGCGGCGGGGAGGGGGGAGGACTGCGGCGGGGAGGGGAGGGGGAGGGCTGCGGCGGGGAGGGCTGCGACGTGCCGACAGCCTCCTCTGAGCGGCCGGTCACGTGACAAATCGACCACGCCGTGTCATTTATCAGTAACTACCTCTGAGTAATGGCTACACTGGGCAGAGACGCCAGCTCAGGCTAATTCGATCTCGAGGTGGGACATCTTCATGTTTCAGAAAAGGACTCATTGAAAGAGGTATCCAAACTAGCTCCATATTCGTCGACTATATTCAGAATATTAGAGATGTAAAGAGTTTTGATTGGAGTCAGTTCTGCTCAAAGTAGTGCGGGAAGTTCCCACCGAGTTTCTCCACGCAGCCCCAGGTAAACACAACAGCTGTCCTGGAGCACATTCCGCACGTGACTCGACGATGAGTCCCGTTTGTCACCAACCGGCGGTCTGCGCTGCAACCCCCGATCATCTCCCGCATTATGCTAATTATGTGCATACGCTGGTCATCAATTCAGCGGTGACGCCCGAGTCTGGTCGTGGCAGGATGTCGGCAAATGTCACATGCAAACCAGGCCGGCTTAAAACGCTGTCGGACAGATGGTCAGGGGAGAAATGTAACGGAAGTTACTGAGGTTTGACTCGGCGAGTCAGAGTCCGGGCGTCGAGTCGAGTCGGCGAGGCACACGGCCGCTGGAACCCCAGGTGACCGGGCCCCATCCCATCGGAACGCGGCCCTCCGATGATCCGCCCAGCAGGAATGCAATCGGCGGATCCGTCAGACGTGGGCGATAATACCAGCCAGCCAGCGCACCACTCCCAGATATCTGACGTCCATTTCTCTTACACGGGACCAGCGCTGGTCGTTGCCCTGTGCCGCGCGACAAAGAAACGACACCGCAGCGTTCCACGGCATCTTCCTGGCGTTCCACGGCCGCCTCCCAAATTAACTCATTAGTATTGTATCTGAACTGTCAGTGGTTGGTTGGCGTTTTCCCCAGATTCCGGTGTGCTCGGCGACCGGCCGGTGGCGGCGGAGGAGGCTGCTCGCCCGGAGCGGGGCCGTGCCGACTACGCGCGGCAGCACGTGCGTCGCCCTCGTCCGGCCATTGTTTCCGACGCTCACACATGTATGGTAATTGGCTGTGCTCGCCGCCGCCGCCGCCGCATCCCAAGCGAGCCGCCCTCCAGCCGCCATCTTGACTCGGCGTCGGCGCAGGTTACACACACACGTGAGGCGCCCCGCGAGCGCCGCGAGCCGAGCGCGGATTAATAACGTCTAATCGCGCCGCTCCTGATGCCGATTTCGAGGAAGCGGCGCCGCCAGCGCGCGCGGCAGCGGCGGCGGCGGCAGAGGCGGCGGTGGCGGCGGCAGAGGCGGTGGCGGCAGGGGGCGGCCGACCGCTGGCGACCTCTGGTGGCCGCCCGCCCGGCCGCCGGCGGTTCTCACTAGCAGCCCGAGAGGTCGGCCCTTCCATACGTCATCCCATGTCAGCTGCGAAATACCGCGCGCCGAGAACCGAGCTGCGCACGGACGGCGCGGTGAACCCGCCCAGCGCCGGCTCTAGTCGTCGCGGACGGGTTACATAAGCGGCTGGGGCCCGGCTGCACCGTGATCGCCGTGCCGATTAGATCCACTGTGATCCACTATGCTGTGCACAGCATACCGTGTATACTGAAAGATACAGTATTAATGATTTTAGGTGCTTGTAGTAAATGTTGGCACCTTCCTTTTGCAATATACCCAGGCATAGTGAAGTGGTAATAATTTAAATCACCTTACCAAATGACCGTCACTCTCACTTTGATTGTTGATACCTGTACCACGGTTGAACAAGCGCGTACAGCCCCAATTCTGCCACTTCAGCTGTTATCATGTCCAGATCGGCGCCGACTATGCACGGTAGGGTACAATGACACCATTGTTCAAACGTCTCTCACGCTTCACCTTGGAGACAGCGGAATTTCCAGCCTCACCATTCTCTCAAACAATTTTATGACGCTATCTTGCGGGCGATTTCTCCAATACGTTGCACAATGGCGGCGGTCGCGCGATTAGCTCGTGGGTTGGCGTCTCCGCTGACCGCCGCTGCTGCAGCTCGCGCGGCAGATCGGGCCATGCGATAGTGACAGTAGCGGGCCGCCCAAATAAAGCCGGGCCGCGCGGCGCGGAGCAGCTGCGACCTTCCCGCCTGCGACCACGACAACCTGTGTCGGCTATCACCGGACCCCAGTCCGAGTCACATACATGACTCGGGTGTGTCATTACAACGCTGCCGTTTTCCACTCCCGTCCGACAGTAATCTGGGAGGTGGTCCGCAGCGGTCAGCAGCTGGCCCAGGGAGGCCCGGCCCGGCAGGAGCGGCCGGCGGAGCGGCGGTCGTTGTCCCTCTGCTGGGCGGGCGGCGGCGGCCGTGCGCACCTCTAGCGGGCAAACATGGCGGCGCAGGTACCCCGCCGAGCGACCGGAGCGAACACGAGCCGGCCGACTCAACGACACGCGGCGGCCGCGCGGGCTGCTGCTGCTGCCCGGCCGCCACTCCACCGCTCCGCCGCCGCCGCCGCACCGCTGCCGCCGCAGAGATCTAATGGATTCTCTATTCGGAACTGACCGTGCCCGCTAATGGTATTCATTAGAGCCGCCGCGCCCTCTGCCGTCCGCGGCGCCGGCGCCGGCGGCACTGCGCGTGCACGCAGCTCCGGGCCGCAAATGGCGCCGCTGAGCGATCCTCGGCGATCCGCCGCCTGCGGTCCAATTAACGCGGCGCCGCTCCCACGTAGGCAGGTCAGCGGTCATCACGCCGCAGACGCCGGTCATGGTGCCCGAACTGGCCGGGTCCGGGACGGCCCGACCTTTCTCCCCTCAGCTCTAGAGTGGCTCCTCTGAGCTCCTGCTGCTGGTGAGCTCCTCTGGACTGCTGGGGAGCTCCTCTGGAATCATCGGTAGATGGCGCAGGTGCATAGCTACAGTCTTCTCCCGGCGTGCTCTGCTTCGTCCCAGACGTCGCCGCTTGGGATAGACAACAGCCCAGTGAGTGTTGGGCGTCTTGAGGGGTGGACGCTGGCTGCTCAGCCGGGCTCGCCGGGATCGGCTCGGCTCGGCTCGCACGGACCGGTGTCCGGCCGTTCGGACTGCAGGGAGCCGGCGGCGGCGGCGGCGCGCCGAGCTCCTCCCTTCCTCCATAAACCACTGGCCGGCAGCCGATCTGCATACTGCGCGGCGCAGCGCGCCTCCTCCGCAGGTCGACCGCCTCCCCAGCCCCGGCTCCAGCCCCGGCCCCGGCCCCGACCCCGGCTCCGACCCCGGCATCAGCCTAGCCCGACCGGCGGCAGCGGGGCACCCAATACCACGGCGGCGGCTGGCTTTGTCTGCGGCGACCGCGCCATGGTGACGATTCGGCCACAGACATTCACGGTAGACTCCACGTGAAATAAGCCGCATTGCGTCAACGTTATCCGTCGATCGGCGTGCATACACTGCCAGGACCGGTCACCTATCTTGTGAGAATCGCCCGACGGCGCGACACACGCCGGAAACGCTTTCAATTCCGTCGCCGACGGTAAGTCCGCGGGGACTGAGGATTTCCGCGGACTGGGCAACGGACTGGTCGCGGAGTGAACCGCGGAGCTATTGTGTTCTTCGGTGGTACAGCCTTTCCGAGGGTGCCCACGCGGCCCGACCCGCCCCCGTCTCCGGGTCAGATTTCCCGGCCGGAGGGTCAGACCGCGTGTCGTGCCAGGGCGGCATTTCCGCGGCCGGTCAGACGCCCCCCGCGCCTCCCCCGGCAGGGCAACCGCACCGAATAGCCGCTATAAATCTGCTTCTCGGCATGGTGTCTGGTTCAAGGTTGCAGCGCCTTGCAATCAAGGCAATTATGCGGCGACCGTCGGCGGCCGGCCCGCGAAGGCAGCAGGGTGGTGTGCAGTGTGCAGGGACGGTTCGGCGGCCGGCCCGCGGAGCCAGCAGGGACGGGGCGGCTCGGCGGCCGGCCCGCGAGGGCAGCAGGGTCGGGTGGAGAGAAGGGGCGGGGTGGTGGGCACTGGGCAGGCTCCCCGGAAAGTGAGTGCCGGGCTGGGCGGGGTGACGGCCCGCCGAAAAGGGTAGCGACTCGGCCGGGCGGCCGGCGGCCGGTGGACGACTGGACGGCCGAAGGCTGGCTTGTGGGCGGCACCTGGTGGAATGTATGACCGGTTTGATGCTGTCCAATCACACCCCGGACCGGGCCGAGCCGTCTGTTCGGGGTATGTCGCCGATGCATCGTACCTACACAGGTGCACACTGCACGCCTGTCACAACAGTATGTGCACTAGTCTGGGTAACGGTAGTCGGACCCGGAGCAAGTGACACATGCGTTATACTGATTATACGCCCGAGAATGCGCCAGGATTCCGACAGTGTTACGCTGCCACAACAGTCAGGAAGCGTGACCACAACATGTCGTTAGGCCGGGCCGGCCGACCGTACCGGCAACAATACGACGCGGCGACGACACGGTGCACAAAAAGGCTTCGCCATGTCAGATCTGGCCTTGCCAGTCAGCGGTCAGTGCAGGCGCAGGACGGCCGGCCGAGGGCGGGACGCGGCTGAGGACCGGAAACGGTGAAAGGCCGACTAACGAGACGTGAGGATCGTGATCACGCCCCTCGCGCGGCCCGCACATTCAGCGACACGTCACCGCACATTCAGCGACACGTCAGGCACTGCAGCGCGACACAAGACGCTAGCCGGAGACTGCAGCGCGACACAAGACGCTAGCCGGAGACTGCAGCGCGACACAAGACACTAGCCGGAGACTGCGCGCGGCATAAGACGCTAGCCGGAGACTGCAGCGCGGCATAAGACGCTAGCCGGAGACTGCAGCGCGACACAAGACGCTAGCCGGAGACTGCAGCGCGGCATAAGACGCTAGCCGGAGACTGCAGCGCGGCATAAGACGCTAGCCGGAGACTGCAGCGCGACACAAGACGCTAGCCGGAGACTGCAGCGCGACATAAGACGCTAGCCGGAGACTGCAGCGCGACACAAGACGCTAGCCGGAGACTGCAGCGCGACACAAGACGCTAGCCGGAGACTGCAGCGCGGCATAAGACGCTAGCCGGAGACTGCAGCGCGGCATAAGACGCTAGCCGGAGACTGCAGCGCGACATAAGACGCTAGCCGGAGACTGCAGCGCGACACAAGACGCTAGCCGGAGACTGCGCGCGGCATAAGACGCTAGCCGGAGACTGCAGCGCGGCATAAGACGCTAGCCGGAGACTGCAGCGCGACATAAGACGCTAGCCGGAGACTGCAGCGCGACACAAGACGCTAGCCGGAGACTGCAGCGCGACACAAGACGCTAGCCGGAGACTGCAGCGCGACACAAGACGCTAGCCGGAGACTGCAGCGCGGCATAAGACGCTAGCCGGAGACTGCAGCGCGGCATAAGACGCTAGCCGGAGACTGCAGCGCGACACAAGACGCTAGCCGGAGACTGCAGCGCGACACAAGACGCTAGCCGGAGACTGCAGCGCGACACAAGACACTAGCCGGAGACTGCAGCGCGGCATAAGACACTAGCCGGAGACTGCAGCGCGGCATAAGACGCTAGCCGGAGACTGCGCGCGACACAAGACGCTAGCCGGAGACTGCAGCGCGACACAAGACGCTAGCCGGAGACTGCAGCGCGACACAAGACGCTAGCCGGAGACTGCAGCGCGACACAAGACGCTAGCCGGAGACTGCGCGCGGCATAAGACGCTAGCCGGAGACTGCGCGCGGCATAAGACGCTAGCCGGAGACTGCAGCGCGACATAAGACGCTAGCCGGAGACTGCAGCGCGGCATAAGACGCTAGCCGGAGACTGCAGCGCGACACAAGACGCTAGCCGGAGACTGCAGCGCGGCATAAGACGCTAGCCGGAGACTGCAGCGCGGCATAAGACGCTAGCCGGAGACTGCAGCGCGGCATAAGACGCTAGCCGGAGACTGCAGCGCGGCATAAGACGCTAGCCGGAGACTGCAGCGCGGCATAAGACGCTAGCCGGAGACTGCAGCGCGGCATAAGACGCTAGCCGGAGACTGCAGCGCGGCATAAGACGCTAGCCGGAGACTGCAGCGCGACACAAGACACTAGCCGGAGACTGCGCGCGGCATAAGACGCTAGCCGGAGACTGCAGCGCGACACAAGACGCTAGCCGGAGACTGCAGCGCGGCATAAGACGCTAGCCGGAGACTGCAGCGCGACACAAGACACTAGCCGGAGACTGCGCGCGGCATAAGACGCTAGCCGGAGACTGCAGCGCGACACAAGACGCTAGCCGGAGACTGCAGCGCGACACAAGACGCTAGCCGGAGACTGCAGCGCGGCATAAGACGCTAGCCGGAGACTGCAGCGCGACACAAGACACTAGCCGGAGACTGCAGCGCGGCATAAGACGCTAGCCGGAGACTGCAGCGCGGCATAAGACGCTAGCCGGAGACTGCAGCGCGACACAAGACGCTAGCCGGAGACTGCAGCGCGGCATAAGACGCTAGCCGGAGACTGCAGCGCGACATAAGACGCTAGCCGGAGACTGCAGCGCGACATAAGACGCTAGCCGGAGACTGCAGCGCGGCATAAGACGCTAGCCGGAGACTGCAGCGCGGCATAAGACGCTAGCCGGAGACTGCAGCGCGGCATAAGACGCTAGCCGGAGACTGCAGCGCGGCATAAGACGCTAGCCGGAGACTGCAGCGCGGCATAAGACGCTAGCCGGAGACTGCAGCGCGACACAAGACGCTAGCGCTGGTGACTAAAGCCCGGTCGATGATATCTGGGAACAGCATCGCAGCAAAGGCGGTAACCTGGAGCCGCTCCATACCCGGGAACTCGTTCAGACTACGGGAAAATGTCGAATACCGGCTTATAGCATACAAATAGAGGTGTTGAAAGCTTCGTGGCCGATAGACTCTCACTTGTCTTGCCCTTTTGTTGGGACTTGTCTTGCCCTTTTGTTGGGAATTACGGGAACAGTGAACGTGGACCTATACATATTTCGTCGTTCACATTGTCAATGCTCATGCGAACCATTTGGATTAAGTTGAACATTAGTAGCGGCATCCTGAGCATGGTGTGTGTCTAAGTGGATGTAACGGTGCTAACATTATTTATACGCTACAACTAGTAGTTTTCCAATTAACCTAGCGCAGTAGCAATTATTTGTGGTAAGTAACGAATAATTTGAGGCACTCAAATGCATCAGGCGCCGGGCTAAACACCTTGTGTCTTTGCTCTCGTGACCTAATCAGGCGTTTGCGGGCTGGGATACAGCCAAGCTAACGGGCTGGTCGCTGAACAAAGTGCATCTCAAACAGCGTCTGTTAGCCGGCACATCAGCAAAACACCGGGAGCGAAATATTTTTTTTGGGAGAGCTGGCCGGCCGTGGGCTGCTGACAGATCTTCCTCATTAACATGTACTGACGACGCCAGCTGACTCAGTCACGACTCACGACGTCGTAAACTGAACACACTGATATCACCTGTTACCAATTACCGGCCGGTAAAATGACGCCATGTGAGCAGTCACTAGTCTCAAGACTAGTGACTTCCCTGGGCCTCATATCCGACCATCAGACAAAGTCTTTTGAAAGTCTTACTTAACACTTTCGAACAAAGAGGTTAGGCAAATTAATAAATCCTAACCAGGAATGCGATTTGTTTGCAAACTTCCGCGACTTTGAACATTGCCTGTTAATCTGACGGAAAGCATTCCGGTGGAGACCACAGACACGCAAGGACTGCCGGGGGTCTGTCGACTCTCTCTGTCGGGACTCTGGAGCGGTCAGTCCGGCAGTCCGGTCACCTTAGGTATGGAGAAGCGGGAGCTGGACGGCGGGCCGAGCCGGGCGCCGCAGTCTCCGTCTCCGTCCCGGGAACAGAGGAGAGGAGAGAAGGAGAGGAGGAAAAGAGGAGAAGAGGAGAAGAGGAGAGGAGGAGAGGAGGAGAGGAGGAGAGGAGGAGAGGAGGAGAGGAGAGAGTCGGAGAACAATGGGCCGCCGTCAGACGGAAAACAATGCTGCCGCGCTGCCGATTAATTGAACGGAAATGCCGACTCCATTGTGGCGTGCTGCGCTAACAAGCCCGTCGGTCGCTCCTCTCCGTCACCTGGCAGCCGAGCACGGACTCCGGCAGGCAGCCGAGCACGGACTCCGGCAGGCAGCCGAGCACGGACTCCGGCAGTCAGCCGCCCGGGGTATGGTCCGGGCTATGTCTGTCCGGACTTGTAGACCATACTCCACTGGCAGCCGTCTGGACCGTGGCTCGTACTCCACTGGCAGCCGTCTGGACCGTGGCTCGTACTCCACTGGCAGCCGTCTAGACTACTGCCCTGGCTGAAATGGGCTCCAGCCGCCCGGGCTTTAGCTCTGGGTCGGCTCCAGCTCCGGTTTGGAAGGCATTATGCAGAGATTGGTGGCGAGATGCACCCTGATACACCCATCCCATCTCTGACATTTACACACTTAAACGCCGGCGTGGTATTGTGAACCACCTAGCGTTGTGACTAGCGCTGACGCCTGTGCGGCGTAGCGGCGTCCCATAGACCGATTAACTACCCACCGCTGCAGCGGGCGGGCACCGGACGGCCGCCGGCCGGCACTGGGAAGCACTGGCCGGCAGCAGCAGTGCCAGACAGCCTTGAGCGGCCCGGCGGGCGGCGTCGGCGGCCGGTTACCCGGCTGCTCGGCTTGGCTCGCAGCCCGGCTCGGCTGCCCGGTCGGACGCCAGTTTTTGTGTCTCGAGTGACAGCCGGCGGTTTTTAGTGCTGTTTGTTGATATGTGTTCAGATGTCCTGCATAAACGGCGCAAAAACGTGCAGCCCGGCGCGGTGGCCAGTTATGGGGTGAGCGCAGCGCGACTCAGCGCGACTCAGCGCGGCTCAGCGCGGCTCAGCGCGGCTCAGCGCGGCTCAGCGCGGCTCAGCGCGACTCAGCGCGACTCAGCGCGGCTCAGCGCGGCTCAGCGCGGCTCAGCGCGGCTCAGCGCGACTCAGCGCGGCTCAGCGCGGCTCAGCGAGAGCCGGCCGGGTGCGGCTGTCGGCGGCGCCGGGAGCCGTGCGGGAGCCGTGCGGGAGCCGTGCGGGAGCCGTGCGGGAGCCGTGCGGGAGCCGTGCGGGGAGCCGTGCGGGGAGCCGTGCGGGGAGCCGCATTCCGGCTCAGCAGACATGATCCGCCGCCGGTGACCGGCGCGCTGCCCGGCGCGCTGACGGTCAGCCGGCGTCAGCGGGCGTTTTCGTCTGCCGTGTTAGGCGGCCGAGTGTGACTCTTTAGTAAGTCCGGCCGGGTGTATCCAGACACCGGCAACGCGCCCCAAAACGCCGATCCGATTGTGTTCCTACATGCAGCCGACACCGCTAAGCTCGAGGTACGATCGGGGGTTCTCCGACCTCCTGCTCTGTTTCGCTGCACGCCACGGCTACGTAGTTGTCAGTGAGGCTAACTAAAGCATGCTGTCAGCGCCGGGCCGGCTCAATCCAACAACTCGGACAATGACCGGCATGCTGTCCATGTGTTTGTAAGGCATATTGGTGACATATGCCGCTTTCAAACAACCCTGAGCGCGAGGCTCACCACTGGCAAGAGAATCGCCCGGCCGTGTTATCGGCAATTTGTCTGGAAACATGTGTACGGCGACGTTAACACCGCGCGACAATGTGTGTTCTTGCCATTGGCGGGCGCTGGCGTGTTATGTGGACGTGGTGTGCGACTTCAAAGTAGCATGACGATGCGTCAAACACGTCATGTCACCAGACCGCGCCGGCCGCAGAGCTGCAGCGGCGCTCCGTCTGTTCAGCTGGCTGGACAGCAGGCGGTCAGCTGGCTGGACAGCTGGCTGGACAGCTGGCGGTCAGCTGGCGGTCAGCTGGCGGTCAGCTGGCTGAACAGCAGGCGGTCAGCTGGCTGGACAGCTGGCGGTCAGCTGGCTGGACAGCTGGCGGTCAGCTGGCGGTCAGCTGGCGGTCAGCTGGCTGAACAGCAGGCGGTCAGCTGGCTGGACAGCAGGCGGCCAGCAGGCGGCCAGCAGGCGGTCAGCTGGCGGTCAGCTGGCTGGACAGCTGGCTGGACAGCTGGCGGTCAGCTGGCGGTCAGCTGGCGGTCAGCTGGCTGGACAGCAGGCGGTCAGCTGGCTGGACAGCAGGCGGTCAGCAGGCGGTCAGCAGGCGGTCAGCTGGCGGTCAGCTGGCGGTCAGCTGGCGGTCAGCTGGCTGGACAGCAGGCGGTCAGCTGGCTGGACAGCAGGCGGTCAGCTGGCGGTCAACTGGCTGGACAGCTGGCGGTCAGTTGGCGGTCAGCTGGCGGTCAGCTGGCTGGACAGCAGGCGGTCAGCTGACTGGACAGCAGGCGGTCAGCTGGCTGGACAGCAGGCGGTCAGCTGGCTGGACAGCAGGCGGTCAGCTGGCTGGACAGCTGGCTGGACAGCAGGCGGTCAGCGGTGGATGGATAGCAGGCGGTCAGCGGTGGATGGATAGCAGGCGGTCAGCGGTGGATGGATAGCAGGCGGTCAGCGGTGGATGGACAGCAGGCGGTCAGCGGTGGATGGATAGCAGGCGGTCAGCGGTGGATGGATAGCAGGCGGTCAGCGGTGGATGGATAGCAGGCGGTCAGCGGTGGATGGATAGCAGGCGGTCAGCGGTGGATGGATAGCAGGCGGTCAGCGGTGGATGGATAGCAGGCGGTCAGCGGTGGATGGATAGCAGGCGGTCAGCGGTGGATGGATAGCAGGCGGTCAGCGGTGGATGGATAGCAGGCGGTCAGCGGTGGATGGACAGCAGGCGGTCACGGTGGATGGATAGCAGGCGGTCAGCGGTGGATGGACAGCAGGCGGTCAGCGGTGGATGGACAGCAGGCGGT
This sequence comes from Chirona hameri, assembly GCA_036785665.1. Taxonomy (NCBI): domain Eukaryota; kingdom Metazoa; phylum Arthropoda; class Thecostraca; order Balanomorpha; family Balanidae; genus Chirona; species Chirona hameri. The sequence continues at coordinate 138,668 of JAXIVJ010000700.1, read as the reverse complement.
CAGCGGTAGATGGACAGCAGGCGGTCAGCGGTGGATGGATAGCAGGCGGTCAGCGGTGGATGGATAGCAGGCGGTCAGCGGTGGATGGATAGCAGGCGGTCAGCGGTGGATGGATAGCAGGCGGTCAGCGGTGGATGGATAGCAGGCGGTCAGCGGTGGATGGACAGCAGGCGATCAGCGGTGGATGGATAGCAGGCGGTCAGCGGTGGATGGATAGCAGGCGGTCAGCGGTGGATGGATAGCAGGCGGTCAGCGGTGGATGGATAGCAGGCGGTCAGCGGTGGATGGACAGCAGGCGGTCACGGTGGATGGACAGCAGGCGGTCAGCGGTGGATGGACAGCAGGCGGTCAGCGGTGGATGGATAGCAGGCGGTCAGCGGTGGATGGACAGCAGGCGGTCAGCGGTGGCTGGATAGCAGGCGGTCAGCGGTGGATGGATAGCAGGCGGTCAGCGGTGGATGGATAGCAGGCGGTCAGCGGTGGATGGACAGCAGGCGGTCACGGTGGATGGACAGCAGGCGGTCAGCGGTGGATGGATAGCAGGCGGTCAGCGGTGGATGGATAGCAGGCGGTCAGCGGTGGATGGACAGCAGGCGGTCAGCGGTGGATGGATAGCAGGCGGTCAGCGGTGGATGGACAGCAGGCGGTCAGCTGGCGGTCAGCTGGCTGGACAGCAGGCGGTCAGCGGTGGATGGATGTACAGAACGCTGACATTAACCTCTCATCACGGGAGTAGCCGATGGATGGCACACTGGGACCAGACCCGTGCCTGGGCCACTGCCGAGTGATTGTCATGTGAAAAGGGGGCAAACCGCGACACAGGTGCTGCGAGGGAGGCGGGGTTTACTGACAACGTGTGAGGCAGCAAATGAGGATCGGAATGTGTTAGTCGTACTAGGAATGCTACTCAGGGAATTCCAGAGCTGTACCTAGGGCAGACTCAGGAAGTGCCCGGGCCGTGCTCAGCGAATGTCCGGACCCTGTTCTACTGGTACTAGAGAGGCACTATATAGACACTAGAGAGACATTATAGAGACACTAGAGAGACACTAGAGAGGCACTAGAGAGTCACTAGAGAGGCACTAGAGAGGCACTAGAGAGGCACTAGAGAGGCACTAGATCGGTACTCACCATTGTCGGTAGCAGCCACCACCAGGCGGTAATCGGCCCGCTTCTCGCGGTCCAGCGCGGCGTGCACGCTGATCTCGCCGGTGCTCGACTCGATCTGGAAGATGGCGCGGTTCCCCTCCTTGATGCTGTAGGTGATGGTGTTGTATGGGGCCTCGTCGGCGTCGTGCGCCACCACGGTGGTCAGCGGGGCGGGCAGCTCCTCCACGTTCTCCATGATGAACACCAGGTAGGGCGCGTCGCGGAACACGGGCGCGTTGTCGTTGATGTCCGTGACGCTCACGGTGGCCGTGGCCGTGTCGTAGCGCACGCCCGTGCCCGCAGAGTCGTCCGCCTGGATCGTCAGGAAGTACATGCCCTTGCGCTCAAAGTTGAGCTCCTTGGCGACGCGCACGACGCCCGTGTCCTGTCCGATGGCGAAGTCGTGGTTGGGGTCGCCCTCGATGATGCTGTATCGGACGCGGCCGTTCAGCCCGGCGTCGGCGTCGGTGGCGGAGCAGCGCGTCACCTCCGCGCCGATGGTGGTGTTCTCCGGCACACTGGCACTGTACTGGTCCGGAGCGAAGATCGGCGCGTTGTCGTTCTCATCGTCGACCAGCAGCAGCAGGCGCATCTGGGCCGTGTTCGGCGGCTGGCCGCGGTCCCGTGCCGTCACCAGCAGGGTGTAGTTGGCCCGCAGCTCGCGGTCCAGCGGACCCGCTACGCGCAGCAGGCCGTCAATCTCACCCAGTGTGAACGGACCGGCGGACGGGTCGGCCAGCGCGTACTCGACGTAGCTGTTGCGGCCCTCGTCAGTGTCGAGCGCCTTCACAGCCATCACGACCGTGTTGATGGGCACGTTCTCAGCCACGGAGGTCTCGTTTGGAGAGACAAACTGCGGCTCCACGTCGTTCACGTCCTCCACCACGATGCTCACCTGTGGACAACGTCACGGAGCGTTACTAAGAGCAGCGTCACGAGATACTACACAGTAACGACCACGAGCGGACAGTGTCATAGTGCCACTACATTGCCACATGCACACTGTCGTCGCTATCCCGTGATGACGAGCCCTATCACCGGTGAAGACAGCGGCCAGTGCCCAGAGTTGGGCGGCAGCAGTGGCGGCGGAGACGACCGACCACCGCCGGCGCTGTCGTGCCTCCATCGAACACTAATAATAGCAGCTGCCGGTACCCGGGCCGGCCATGCACGCGACGTCATCAGACGGTGGTTCGCTGGGCGGTCGGATCGCGAGGCGGCTATAAATCGCTATCGGCGGCGGCGGCGCGACTCGGCTCCTCAGAGAGTGGGGTCGGCCGGTGGGCGGTGCTGCTCCTGTACCGCCGGAGTTGAGCGGTGACCTCGCTACCGACTGGCAGTCGCCGCGGTGGCAGTTCAGTGCCAGACAACCCACCCACTCTGGTCTGCCTCGCCGAAAGCTAGAGTTACCGGCCGAATTGCAGCGTCACACGGCGTCACACAGCGTCACACAGCGTCACACAGCGCCACATGGTATCACACAGCGTCACACAGCGTCACACAGCGTCACACAGCGTCACATGGCGTCACACAGCGTCACATGGCGTCACACAGCGTCACATGGCGTCACACAGCGTCACATGGCGTCACACAGCGTCACACAGCGTCACACGGCGTCACACAGCGTCACACAGCGTCACACAGCGTCACACAGCGTCACACGGCGTCACACAGCGTCACACAGCGTCACACAGCGTCACATGGCGTCACACAGCGTCACATGGCGTCACACAGCGTCACACAGCGTCACACAGCGTCACACGGCGTCACACAGCGTCACACAGCGTCACACAGCGTCACATGGCGTCACACAGCGTCACATGGCGTCACACAGCGTCACATGGCGTCACACAGCGTCACACAGCGTCACACAGCGTCACATGGCGTCACACAGCGTCACATGGTATCACACAGCGTCACACGGCGTCACACAGCGTCACACAGCGTCACACAGCGTCACATGGCGTCACACAGCGCCACATGGTATCACACAGCGTCACACAGCGTCACACAGCGTCACACAGCGTCACACAGCGTCACATGGCGTCACACAGCGTCACATGGCGTCACACAGCGTCACATGGTATCACACAGCGTCACACAGTGCCACACAGCGTCACACAGCGTCACACAGCGTCACACAGCGTCACACAGCGTCACACAGCGTCACACAGCGTCACACAGCGTCACACAGCGTCACACAGCGTCATATGGCGTCACACAGCGTCACACAGCGTCACACAGCGTCACACAGCGTCACACAGCGTCACACAGCGTCACATGGCGTCACATGGCGTCACACAGCGTCACACAGCGTCACATGGCGTCACACAGCGTCACACAGCGTCACACAGCGTCACACAGCGTCACACAGCGTCACACAGCGTCACACAGCGTCACACAGCGTCATATGGCGTCACACAGCGTCACACAGCGTCACACAGCGTCACACAGCGTCACACAGCGTCACACAGCGTCACACAGCGTCACATGGCGTCACATGGCGTCACACAGCGTCACACAGCGTCACACAGCGTCACACAGCGTCACACAGCGTCACACAGCGTCACACAGCGTCACACAGCGTCACATGGTATCACACAGCGTCACACAGCGTCACACAGCGTCACACAGCGTCACACAGCGTCACATGGTATCACACAGCGTCACACAGCGTCACACGGCGTCACACGGCGTCACACAGCGTCACACGGCGTCACACAGCGTCACACAGCGTCACACAGCGTCACATGGCGTCACACAGCGTCACATGGCGTCACACAGCGTCACACAGCGTCACACAGCGTCACACAGCGTCACACAGCGTCACACAGCGTCACATGGCGTCACACAGCGCCACATGGTATCACACAGCGTCACACAGCGTCACACAGCGTCACACAGCGTCACACAGCGTCACACAGCGTCACACAGCGTCACACAGCGTCACACAGCGTCACACAGCGCCACATGGTATCACACAGCGTCACACAGCGTCACACAGCGTCACACAGCGTCACACAGCGTCACACAGCGTCACATGGCGTCACACAGCGTCACACAGCGTCACACAGCGTCACACAGCGCCACATGGTATCACACAGCGTCACACAGCGTCACACAGCGTCACATGGCGTCACACAGCGTCACACAGCGTCACACAGCGTCACACAGCGTCACACAGCGTCACACAGCGTCACACAGCGCCACATGGTATCACACAGCGTCACACAGCGTCACACAGCGTCACACAGCGTCACACAGCGTCACACAGCGTCACACAGCGTCACACAGCGTCACACAGCGTCACACAGCGTCACACAGCGTCACACAGCGTCACATGGCGTCACACAGCGTCACATGGCGTCACACAGCGTCACACAGCGTCACACAGCGCCACACAGCGTCACACAGCGCCACATGGTATCACACAGCGTCACACAGCGTCACACAGCGTCACACAGCGTCACACAGCGTCACACAGCGTCACACAGCGTCACACAGCGCCACATGGTATCACACAGCGTCACACAGCGTCACATGGTGTCACACAGCGCCACATGGTATCACACAGCGTCACATGGCGTCACACAGCGTCACACAGCGTCACATGGCGTCACACAGCGCCACATGGTATCACACAGCGTCACATGGCGTCACACAGCGTCACACAGCGTCACACAGCGTCACACAGCGTCACACAGCGTCACACAGCGTCACATGGCGTCACACAGCGTCACACAGCGTCACACAGCGTCACACGGCGTCACACAGCGTCACACAGCGTCACACAGCGTCACACAGCGTCACACAGCGTCACACAGCGTCACACAGCGTCACACAGCGTCACACAGCGTCACACAGCGTCACACAGCGTCACATGGCGTCACACAGCGCCACATGGTATCACACAGCGTCACATGGCGTCACACAGCGTCACACAGCGTCACACAGCGTCACACAGCGTCACACAGCGTCACACAGCGTCACACAGCGTCACACAGCGTCACACAGCGTCACACAGCGTCACATGGCGTCACACAGCGTCACACAGCGTCACACAGCGTCACACAGCGTCACACAGCGTCACACAGCGTCACACAGCGTCACACAGCGTCACATGGCGTCACACAGCGCCACATGGTATCACACAGCGTCACACAGCGTCACACAGCGTCACACAGCGTCACACAGCGTCACACAGCGTCACACAGCGTCACACAGCGTCACACAGCGTCACACAGCGTCACACAGCGTCACATGGCGTCACACAGCGTCACACAGCGTCACACAGCGTCACATGGCGTCACACAGCGTCACATGGCGTCACACAGCGTCACACAGCGTCACACAGCGTCACATGGTATCACACAGCGTCACACAGCGTCACACAGCGTCACACAGCGTCACACAGCGTCACATGGCGTCACACAGCGTCACACAACAGCGTCACACAGCGTCACACAGCGTCACACAGCGTCACACAGCGTCACACAGCGTCACACAGCGTCACACAGCGTCACACAGCGTCACACAGCGTCACACAGCGTCACACAGCGTCACACAGCGTCACACAGCGTCACATGGCGTCACACAGCGTCACACAGCGTCACATGGCGTCACACAGCGTCACACAGCGTCACATGACGTCACACAGCGTCACACAGCGTCACACAGCGTCACACAGCGTCACACAGCGTCACACAGCGTCACACAGCGTCACACAGCATCACATGGCGTCACACAGCGTCACACAGCGTCACACAGCGTCACACGGCGTCACATGGCGTCACACAGCGTCACACAGCGTCACACAGCGTCACACAGCGTCACATGATATCACACAGCGTCACACAGCGTCACATGATATCACACAGCGTCACACAGCGTCACACAGCGTCACACAGCGTCACACAGCGTCACACAGCGTCACACAGCGTCACACAGCGTCACACAGCGTCACATGACGTCACACAGCGTCACACAGCGTCACACAGCGTCACACAGCGTCACACAGCGTCACATGGCGTCACACAGCGTCATACAGCGTCACACAGCGTCACACAGCGTCACACAGCGTCACACAGCGTCACATGGCGTCACACAGCGTCACACAGCGTCACACAGCGTCACACAGCGTCACATGGCGTCACACAGCGTCACACAGCGTGACACAGCGTCACACAGCGTCACACAGCGTCACACAGCGTCACATGACGTCACACAGCGTCACACAGCGTCACACAGCGTCACATGATATCACACAGCGTCACACAGCGTCACACAGCGTCACACAGCGTCACATGGCGTCACACAGCGTCACATGGTATCACACAGCGTCACACAGCGTCACACAGCGTCACACAGCGTCACACAGCGTCACACAGCGTCACATGGCGTCACACAGCGTCACACAGCGTCACACAGCGTCACACAGCGTCACACAGCGTCACACAGCGTCACACAGCGTCACACAGCGTCACACAGCGTCACACAGCGTCACACAGCGTCACACAGCGTCACACAGCGTCACACAGCGTCACACAGCGCCACATGGTATCACACAGCGTCACACAGCGTCACATGGCGTCACACAGCGTCACACAGCGTCACACAGCGTCACACAGCGTCACACAGCGTCACACAGCGTCACACAGCGTCACACAGCGTCACACAGCGTCACACAGCGTCACACAGCGTCACACACCGTCACACAGCGTCACATGGCGTCACATGACGTCACAGCATCACATGGCGTCACACAGCGTCACACAGCGTCACATGGCGTCACATGGCATCACATGGCGTCACAGCGTCACATGGCGTCACACAGCGTCACATGGCGTCACATGGCGTCACATGGCATCACATGGCGTCACAGCGTCACATGGCGTCACACAGCGTCACATGGCGTCACATGGCGTCACACGGCGTCACACGGCGTCACACGGCGTCACATGGCGTCACATGGCGTCACATGGCGTCACATGACGTCACAGCATCACATGGCGTCACAGCGTCACATGGCGTCACACAGCGTCACATGGCGTCACATGGCGTCACACGGCGTCACACGGCGTCACACGGCGTCACATGGCGTCACATGGCGTCACATGGCGTCACATGGTGTCACATGGCGTCAGACGACACCCCACAGCGCCCCATCCCGGGCCGCCGGCGGCTGTGTGACGCGCGGGAGACGATGCCGGGAGGCTATAACTGCCGCCACTGACGATAGCTCGGCGGACTTTAACGGCCGCAGACGGGACCGGCAGGATCTGTTAACGAGCGTCGGCGAGATCGGCCGGCGATTCCGGAGAGCGACGGGCTTTAATCGGAGGAGGGGAGGACAGCTTATACTGCCGAATCACGCCGGAAAGGCCGCCACATGGATTATAACCACCGGCTAAACCAGCCGAGCTGAGACAGAGGGGACACCATATCGGACAGCGGTTATCATTGGATGATTGAACTTCAAATAGTGGCATTTTAATGAATGTTATCATGAAGAATCAACAGGACGCTAAAAGGGGCAAGTAGCAGATGTCTGCTAAGCGACCGAGAGACAAATGCTCTCAGAATTAATCAAAATAAGTTATATGAGCCGATATAGCAAGGTGAATATGAAATGCAGAACACACTTCTGAGAAAAACTTATGCATGCGTTACGACCCGATGAAATTTCAACCTTTTTACGAGTTGAAACCAGTTCAGGTTTGACGGCCTGCCGGTACGGGAGCCACATGAACTGTCCCCATAATGGTGTCCAACTGCATCTGCTGCATCAAATGAGCGCCGCCATAAGCCGGTCGGACACGGCCGAGTCATGGCGTCGTTCGCTCGGGCTCGGCCGTTAACGACACATGAGCACGGTCAGCGATCGGGTGTCCCGGCTCGCCCACCGTCGTCCGATGACGTGCATACTAAGTGGGCTGGGTCGCGTCCGAGCAGACAGCTATGGAGCGTGCACGGCAGTGGCACCGTGTGCCGCTGGCCGCTCACGTGCCACGCGCCGCGGGAACTGGACCGGCGGGGTCAGCCGGCTGACCCGCCGACCCGGCCACCGGCAGACAATCCGCGACGGCCCGCCAGGTCACCGCCCCGCCTCGCCACCCGAGCGGCCTCACAGCGGCGCGCCGGGGCAGCGCCGCGGCGCCGGTCCGGAGCGGTCCGGAGCGGCTGGACGGAGCACAGCGCCGGCGGTCCGGAGCCAGCCGGCGCCCGGGGCCGTCACGACACTGTGACAGAGTGGGTGACGCCGCCGGTCTGTCCGCGCCGCCACACCGCAGGCGGCAGCGATGCGGCGTGGGACGGTGGGACCGTCGGAGGGCAAGTCATCACTCATCGCACGTCCATTCTAAACACCGCCGCCGCTCCGCCAGTCCCAAGTGCAAAGATAGAGAGACACATGCCTTCTAGGAAAAGCATCCAACACACCTCCCTCGCCCCTACACGGATAGCGGCGACTGTTGACTGTTAGGCATACAATGTATCAGGTTGATCAAGTACAACAGTTACTCGTATGCATGTCATTGATCACTCGCCGCTCACCACGGGGCACCTGTCCGGCCCCCTCCACGTGCCTACTGGCCCTCACTTGGTCCATGCACGTGACCACCTGTCCTCGCTTGTGTCATCCACCTGGCTCTCAGCCCCCACCAGTGACGAGCGCCGCTTCTCCTTACCTCTCCCTACACATGCCACCACATGACACCACCCACCTGTGCTGAGGACGAGCGCCGCTTCTCCTTACCTCTCCCTACACATGCCACCACATGACACCACTCACCTGTGCTGAGGACGAGCGCCGCTTCTCCCTACCTCTCCCTACACATGACACCACATGACACCACTCACCTGTGCTGAGGACGAGCGCCGCTTCTCCCTACCTCTCCCTACACATGCCACCACATGACACCACTCACCTGTGCTGAGGACGAGAGCCGCTTCTCCCTACCTCTCCCTACACATGCCACCACATGACACCACTCACCTGTGCTGAGGACGAGCGCCGCTTCTCCCTACCTCTCCCTACACATGCCACCACATGACACCACTCACCTGTGCTGAGGACGAGAGCCGCTTCTCCCTACCTCTCCCTACACATGCCACCACATGACACCACTCACCTGTGCTGAGGACGAGCGCCGCTTCTCCCTACCTCTCCCTACACATGACACCACATGACACCACTCACCTGTGCTGAGGACGAGCGCCGCTTCTCCCTACCTCTCCCTACACATGCCACCACATGACACCACTCACCTGTGCTGAGGACGAGCGCCGCTTCTCCCTACCTCTCCCTACACATGCCACCACATGACACCACTCACCTGTGCTGAGGACGAGCGCCGCTTCTCCCTACCTCTCCCTACACATGCCACCACATGACACCACTCACCTGTGCTGAGGACGAGCGCCGCTTCTCCCTACCTCTCCCTACACATGCCACCACATGACACCACTCACCTGTGCTGAGGACGAGCGCCGCTTCTCCCTACCTCTCTCTACACATGACACCACATGACACCACTCACCTGTGCTGAGGACGAGCGCCGCTTCTCCCTACCTCTCCCTACACATGCCACCACATGACACCACTCACCTGTGCTGAGGACGAGCGCCGCTTCTCCCTACCTCTCTCTACACATGCCACCACATGACACCACTCACCTGTGCTGAGGACGAGCGCCGCTTCTCCCTACCTCTCCCTACACATGCCACCACATGACACCACTCACCTGTGCTGAGGACGAGCGCCGCTTCTCCCTACCTCTCCCTACACATGCCACCACATGACACCACTCACCTGTGCTGAGGACGAGCGCCGCTTCTCCCTACCTCTCCCTACACATGCCACCACATGACACCACTCACCTGTGCTGAGGACGAGCGCCGCTTCTCCCTACCTCTCCCTACACATGCCACCACATGACACCACTCACCTGTGCTGAGGACGAGCGCCGCTTCTCCCTACCTCTCCCTACACATGCCACCACGTGACACCACCCACCTGTGCTGAGGACGAGAGCCGCTTCTCCCTACCTCTCCCTACACATGCCACCACATGACACCACTCACCTGTGCTGAGGACGAGCGCCGCTTCTCCTTGGACTCTCCCTACACATGACACCACATGACACCACTCACCTGTGCTGAGGACGAGCGCCGCTTCTCCCTACCTCTCCCTACACATGCCACCACATGACACCACTCACCTGTGCTGAGGACGAGAGTCGCTTCTCCCTACCTCTCCCTACACATGACACCACGTGACACCACTCACCTGTGCTGAGGACGAGAGCCGCTTCTCCTTGGACTCTGCCATGTCCTCTGCCAGCACGAGCAGCTGGTAGGCGGCGCGCTCTTCCCTGTCGAGCGGCAGCGCCGTGTAGATGGTGCCGTTTCCGGAGATTCTGAACTGGCCGGCCGGGTCGCCGCCGGCGATGCTGAACCTGAGACGGCCGCGCGCGCCCGAGTCCTGGTCGGTGGCACTGACGTGAAGCACGGCCGTGCCGGGCGGCACCGCCTCACTGACACGGTCATGGTACGACTGTGGGTCGAACAGCGGCTCGTTGTCGTTCAGGTCGAGCACGTTGATGTAGACGGTGATGGTGGAGGAGAGGCTCGGTCGGCCTGTGTCCTGCGCCTGCACCGTGAAGATGTAGTGCTGCGTCTGTGGGAGAGACAGGAGGCTGGTTAGAAGGCTGTAAGAGGTCTGTCAGAGGTCTGTCAGAGGTCTGTCAGGTCTGTCAGAAGTCTGTCAGAGGTCTGTCAGAGGTCTGTGGGAGAGGAGGGGGAGAGGAGGAGGGAGGAGGGCGGATGGTCAGAGTTCTGTGAGGAGGAAAAGGTGGGTAGAGTTCTATGGGAGAGAGAAAAGAGTGGCCAGATATATGCGGGAGAAAGAGGGGCGGTCACAGGTCACCGAAGTCTATAGATCGGGATACATGATGTTGCACACAGACCGCAGGTCCGTCGAGCAAGAGATCGTGGCTTTACACAAGTACAGCAGCAGGCGCGGTGTGTGGCTCAAGGCCGCCGAACGGAAACGGTACTTTGGCACTGGCTCGGGGCAGTGGCAGCCTGCAAACGTCTCCCCGCAGCGCGGGTCATTACCCAGCGGTCATTCACGTGCTCGTGTTGTCAATTGAAAGCACCCGTTCGCAGAAGTCTACTCACATTCCAATGGGAGTGTTATTGACTTACTACTGCTGGACTCACACAAGGACGCCGCCGGCAGGTGCATTTTCGGTTGAACGTAGTGTGCCTCCTGCCACATAATAGTCCGTGAATGACATACGCGCTATTCAATTAGCATTCCAGCGCCGAATAGACATTTCCTTTTTACTTGTCTAACTAGCAGATAATCCGGTCAACGAGCACACACTACTTGTCGGCCTTTAAATGTTGGTCATTACAGGGAACGGAGACTAATTTCCGTCGGCCGCCGGGCGGTGCTGGTAGTTCGGAGGTGATTGGTGGATACAGTGGCTGCAGCTCTGTCGGTGTCACGAGGCATCGTGTACCTGTCACAATGAACCACGCACTGGTGTTCTGCAGACAATGATCAAAGCAATGATCAAAGGCCGTGCAGGTGGAAAACCCGGTACAAACGGTTCGGGTTCCCCGCTCCCAATGAAGCGAATCGAGTGAATTTACACACTCTGAAACGTAGGTAATATCTTGAGATACATATATTTCAGAGGAGCCTCTGAGAAACAGCAAATACGATTAGATTAATTTAATTCGATACACCCATTCATGCATTCATTCTACGCTTCATCTTCTCTTAAAACGGCTCGGATCTGCCTTTGACACATCATACGAAGGGCGAGGGGAGTTTATGCCTAAGCAAACGCGGGAGAGGCCCAGTTCTCCAGATCCAGTAGTTTACTACAAGTCATGAAATCATGGTAACAATTTTACAGATTAGATGGCTAGTCGGCTATGCCTGGACCCAATCTTCTGGAGCACTAACACCAATCGCTAGTGTCAAGTTCTGGTGGCGCGTCGCACTTCCACATCCCCACCCGCCGCCCACATATTAGCCTCTTCAGACGATGACGAGCCGATCTCTCCCTCTCCCCCCTCTCCCCCTCCCCCCCTCTCTCTCTCTCCCCCTCTCCCTCTCCCTCTCCCTCTCCCTCTCCCTCTCCTCTCTCCTCTCTCCTCTCTCTCTCTCTCTCTCTCTCTCTCTCTCTCTCTCTCTCTCTCTCTCTCTCTCTCTCTCTCTCTCTCTCTCTCTCTCTCTCTCTCTCTCTCTCTCTCTCTCTCTCTCTCTCTCTCTCTCTCTCTCTCTCTCTCTCTCTCCCTTGATCAGCCGGACCCGGTATGGATCACGCGTGCGGCGCTACTTTCCACCATGACAGTGCGGCTGCCATATGAAATTAGCCAGCCAGTCGGACGATGGCTGCCATATTGATATGGAATCAGCGGCCGGTCTGCGGCTGCCATATGCAATCGGCCAGTCTGTCAGCAGCTGCCATATGGAATCAGCCAGTCTGTCAGCGGCTGCCATATTGATATGGAATCAACAGTGGGTCGGCAGCTGCCATATGGCATCAGCCAGTCAGTCGGCGGTTACCATATGAAATAAACGGTCTTTGGCTGTCATATTGGTATGAAATCAATGGCCGGTTTGCGGCTGCCATATGAAATTAGCCGACCAGTCGGCTACTGACCGATTGCGGGCCGTCTCTCCCGACAGGTTTGTATGTTCCCGGCGCCGTCCTGAAGTCTGACCGACCGCCGTCTCTGGGTGGGTTTGTATGTTCCCGGCGCCGTCCTGAAGTCTGACCGACCGCCGTCTCTGGGTGGGTTTGCATGTTCCGGCGCCGTCCTGAAGTCTGACCGACCGCCGTCTCTGGGTGGGTTTGTATGTTCCCGGCGCCGTCCTGGCCTCCTGGCCATATACAGCGTGCTGGCGTCTCGGTCGATCTCCCGGCCCCGAGGCTCGGAAGTAGGTCGGAGGGCCGCCGGCGCGCCGTCCTGTCCTCCTCCGGTCCTAGGAGAGACGTGCCGTCCCGTCCTCCTCCGGTCCTTGGAGAGACGTGCCGTCCTGTCCTCCTCCGGTCCTCGGAGAGACGTGCCGTCCCGTCCTCCTCCGGTCCTCGGAGAGACGTGCCGTCCTGTCCTCCGGTCCTCGGAGAGACGTGCCGTCCCGTCCTCCTCCGGTCCTCGGAGAAACGTGCCGTCCCGTCCTCCTCCGGTCCTCGGAGAAACGTGCCGGAATGCGCGACGGAGCGGCGCGTTTCGGCGGGCTCGGCTTGTCCGGTACTGGAGGTACCAGGCTGGTACGAACTAACGGACGTCGTGTACACTGGTACACGACTGTACCGGTACACCGGTACACGGTACACGACTGCAGATCGGTACAGAGAGGGAAGAGGAATAGCTGTGGGCGCCACGGCAACCAACGTGCGAAGAGCACCAAACCTACGTATCGACCAGCTGGAAGTGGTCATGAGACTGAGAGGTGCCAGCCGGGGTGCGTTCAGAATGGCGTCTGGTATGTAACATCATATACAGTCGTGTTATCTACAGCAGGTGTCTCAGTCCCACGTGGCTGGTAAGGACGAAGAAAATACATACATAAACAAATAGCGTCACAGCCGTGTCCCAACTGACGACTGCCGGGCGATGTGAGCCCCTCGGAGGGCCCGGCGGCCCGGCGGCCCAGCGTGCCCGGTATGGTAACTGTCGCTCTCTCCGGTAGCACGCGGCTGTCTCGGGTTACGGCCAGTCCCCGCTCCGAGTCCGTGCACCTCATTGCGGCCGTCTGTCACCGCTGTCACCGCTGTCACCGGTGGGCGGTGGCAAATTAAGCACGAGGAGGAAATGGCGTGACTGGTGAACCGCGCGCGCTGCGGCCGCGGCCGGCGAGCCATGCAGACTGGACCGGCGACCGGGGATCGGGGCGGAGTGGCGGCGCGGCGGCGCGGCGGTCAGGGCATCGTCTTCACTGCCCGTCCTCTTCCTCCAAGCGGTCTGATCAGCTGGCAAATCGTGCTATACCGCCTGCATTTCCCTGCCACTGCGCTCAAACAGCCGGCAGGCTTGCCTGCCTCGGCAAGCGAAGTTGCTGACCTGACCTGCGGCCGATTTCTGCCCCTCACTGCCGGGAGCGAAACACGCTGCAGCCAGCGCGGAAGCTCCGTCACTCTCAGACAGAGCAGCCCGCGAGATTAATTGGCCGGCTGTCTGTGCGGTTCGCGGCGAGCTGCCGGACCAGAACGAGACAGTCCATGCACGCCTGTTTTTGTCGCCGGACCGAGGCCCCAGTGACAAGCGATTCCTGATGGCCGAGCCGTCCCAACTCCCAGCCGGGTTTCAGACAAGTCACTCTGTCGGGCCGGCCGAGAGCGCGGCAAAAACAAGATATGCGCGGCTACAAATAAGAGAGTGCCGTTACCTATTGATTATGTTTTCAATTAGTCCAGAATGGACCACCCCAATCAAATGCCGGGGTAAGTGCGCCACCAAACGGACACCTAGGTGGCGTTTTTGTGGCGCCGTATCCGGGTTTCAGAGGCAGTAAATGTTTGCCAGCTATACGTTCTCGGCACTATGCGCGCGTTTTATGGTGTTCGGTCCCAACAAACCGCATGCCATCCTTGTTCTCAGGCCGCACGGCTGTGGCAGACGTGTACGGCGACATAACGAAGTTCCCAGTTCCCGGCCAATCAGCTTACCCTGACCTGACCTGACCTACCACCAGTATACTGCTTCCTCTAACTCGCCTGCGGTCCTCGGCGCGTCCCTGGCCAGAGACGGCTGCGGTCCGGGGTCCCTGACCCAGCCGTGCGATCTGCGCGTCAGTCCTTCTGTCTCAGATGTCGCCGTCGGCGGGTGCCTCTGATCCCAGCTGGCGTCACGGCCGCGTCCCTGATCCCAGCTGTCCGCACGGCGGTACCGTCCAGTGACCCCTGTTCCCAATCGGCGACCGCTGCAGCCGCTGCTGTCTCCAGCCGCCCCTCGGAGTCCGGGGCTGCCTCCCGTCACCCGACCCACCCGCCGTCCGTCCGTCCGGCCGCACCGAGGAGTCGGGAGTCGGCGTGTCCGACTCCGCGGCACGCCAGTCAGTCGGGGCCAGGACAGGCGAACAATGCCGGCGCGTTCATCACCGATTGACAGCTGCCCGAGGACGCCGTCGGCCGGGCCTCGTGTTCGGACAGGCCCGGAATCTCAGGACTCGTGACGTCAGCCAGCCGCCCGGTCTGCCGCACCTGTGTGACCGGTCGACGTTGACCCAGGATTCACTGAGCAGCCGCCTCTGACGTCACCGCTTGGCACTGGAGTGTCACCAAACCGTGGCTGTGCGGTGACGTCAGAAATATTCAGTGATTTTATATTTATAAATGTAGTGACTGTGTTTTGCGTCGTGGGTAAGTTGATCAGCTAGCTTCGCGCCCGGCTCCCACGGTACTCTGAACACTAGACGACCAACAGATCACGGCAAGCCATACTGGCAACAGAGAGTCGACAGTGCAGCTGCAGTTGAATATACTGGAAAAGAGCAATGCTGCCATGCGTGATACTTAAGCGCAAATGTAGAAAAAAACAGTGCTTGCGTGCTATCTTCGCCACAGAGTGGTGCTCTGCTATGGCGCAAAGCCGTTCTTAATCAGTCTCAGGTGCAGATGTGGTGCATTCCGCCCGACATCACTTGATACGCTCAGCGTACCTGGTGGAGCCTCAGTCCCACATCCTCCTCCACTCCCATCCTCAGCCGCCGCCCGGCAGGACGCCCATCAGATAACGACCCGGCCCGGCCCGGCCGAGAGACAGCCCAAAAAGCGTCGCGAAGACCGTAAAACGGCGCTTAGCGCGCCCAGTCAGCGGCGGCCAGGTCACCCCGCCCTCTGTCTCTCCGCTCCGCCGCCTCTCTCCGCACAAGGTTAGCGAACTTTGCGATGCCGGCCGACAAGCGAGGGCGGTTAAACCGTGCTCTATGCCCGGTCGACAGTGTCACACGCCCTCCGCCAGTTTTTGTGCCGGCTTGACAAAATTTACGTTTATTCGAGAACAATCTGGGACGTCGGGCGGGAGTTTTTGTTTACGTGGACAAATGTCTCGTAAATCAATACGCTACCAGCGGCGCGCGGTTGTTTACTTAGCCTCATGCGGCGACTCTGAGTTTATGGGCGACGCAGTGCTGCGGCCCGCATACCTTCTGGGAGGGTAAACAGACGGGGCAGAGTCTGACGCTGCGCCGCCGTCACAGCGGGTACGGAACGCCACTCGGCACACCCAGCGACGTCGGAGAGGCGCCGGAACATATCCTCATCAGCCGCCGAGCCGACACGCCGCGCGTTTATCTAATAGACTTTCTCTGGATGAGTAAATTTGGTGTGTCGGCTGTCGGTTTCCCCGGATACCAGGGGCTTCCTGCGACGGCGGCCGGCGCAGTGCTGCCGCCTGGCGGTGCCGCCGGCAACTGCGGCTCTGATTTACGGCGGGCCTCGCGCTGCAAACGCTGCAGAGCCGGCGGCCTGTCCACCTCTCCGCTGCCGCCGCCGCCGCCGCCGCCGCCGCCGCCGCCGCCGCCGCCGCCGCCGCCGCCGCCGCCGCCGCCGCTGCTGCTGCCGCTGCTCCCCGCTGCGCCGGCCGCCGGCCACCGGCCAAATTACCGACCCGCCTAATTCGACGCGCCGAGCGGGCGGCGGCGGGCGGCGGCGCTGCTGCTGCTGCTGGCCAGGGCGGACCGGCCAGCCGGCAAGGCCGTCTGACGGCGGCCGACGCTCCCCGCCGCTGGTCCGACACAAAGAGAGCGCTCCTGCTCCAGCTCCGCCTGACGCCTCGCAGTAATTAGACCGAGATGCCACGCACAATTAGCCTACACCGCCGCCGGTCAGCGTGTGCCTGATGCCCGTGATCTGATCCGGCCCGGCCCGGCACGCTCTCTCGCAGAGAGAACACATTATTTGTTCAGGCTGCAATCAAGACCACGAAGATTTGCATGACAAACCATCGGCAATCTGCATAGCGGCACTGTTAACAGTTGCCGGCAACAAAGTGATTCCACGTGCTGGGCAGCGCTCGGCGCCCCTCATTCAGACGACCTGCCGACACAGGTAAAGCCCGTATATGCGAGTCTGCGTCTGGCCGCGCCGCTTATCGCCAAGTCCGACAGCCGACCCAGTGAATACATTTGGGCCTGCCGGAGTGGCCAGAGCGGCCGGCCGGCTCGCGCGCTGCGGTCGGCGCTGTCTCCACTCCCAGAATTCGTTTAGAGGCCCGCAGCGGGCAACCCCGACGGGCAGCAAAAAACCCGGGCAGCACGAATTTATGATGGAGGGCAGCGGCCACAAAAACACAAAAACGCAGGCCATGATCCGACTGGCCGGTCGGCGGACCGCGGACCAGCCAGGCCGTGCGTAAGCGCGCGCCTCTGGCCGAGCCGGACACCGCAGGGGTAACATGGCCAGCAGTGGGTCGAGTGGGCACTTAGGAGCGGCGCTTCAAACGGGCAAACAGCGGTGCATCGTTCTTCCTATTAAAGCTTGAGAGGACCCGAGTGCCTTTCTATCTTGGAAAGACACGAAAATAATCCTGAGCACGTAAGTTTGTTTCATCTTTAACTCATACTCTCCATTAACTGAAGGACAGCATCCAGGAAATATCGGCCTTCAAAAACACATATCTCTTTCTACTCCCGAAGTAGCTGAGGATGTTCGGAAGTCAATCCGGTATATCATATTTGAAACCCCGCGACTGAGCACTTGCGTTCCAACATGACCAGCGTCCCTGCTGCTGAGTGCTGCACGTGCCGCGCCGTCCGGACCGTCCCGGACCGTCCCGGACCGTCCCGGACCGTCCCGGACCGTCCCGGACCGTCCCGGACCGTCCCGGACCGTCCGTCCTGCACCGCACCGC
The DNA here is from genome assembly GCA_036785665.1 of Chirona hameri. Taxonomy (NCBI): domain Eukaryota; kingdom Metazoa; phylum Arthropoda; class Thecostraca; order Balanomorpha; family Balanidae; genus Chirona; species Chirona hameri. Next base: position 120,644 of record JAXIVJ010000700.1, on the reverse strand, counting down.
TCACCGAGCAATGACTCAGACTGCGACTGACCGATGAAGACACTGAGCCAGTCAGCCCAGGCGCCCCGCGTCAGCTAGGTAGGAGTATACACGAGCTGGGCGTACCTCCTATGTCAAGACCATCAGCAACCAACACACGGCACGGCACCTGTGGCTTCTCTGTGTCTTCACCGGGCCGACTCAGAACTGAGGGGATAAGTGAATCAGTGCAAAGAATATGTGAATCAGCACGGTCCGTCAATGATTCTCCTCAGGATGGAGCATGCTGTATTGTGATGATTTCCAGTTCTAATCTCAGTTCCAGTTCCACTGGTTCCACTGGTTCCACTGAGTCTTTCCGCACGTACTGGCAATGCAGCAGGTCGGCCTGTCAGATTCCTTGAACACCCTGTATCAGAGTGCACGATCAGACGGCCAGCTGCGATGCTGCTGGCTCACTCTTGCGGGCCGCTGTGTCTGGACCACACACACTCTCCCGCCGCCATACATCTGGGCTCTGCACCCTCCACCTCCCCTCCCAGCCCGTCAGTCGCCATGCGCGCTGCGTATGACGCGTCCGGTCGCCGTCCGGGGGCCGTCCGGTCGCCGTCCGGTGGTCGGGCGGGGACCGAGCGGAGGCAGGAAGGCTGGTGTTTGCTCACCTGCCCGACGACAGCCCCGGCTTTTTGCCTACCGTCGGCTGAGCAAACACTTCGCCGTTGGATGACGAGGTAGCACATCCCTCCCCCTGACGGAGGCCATGGCCGTCCGCCTCCCCCTCCCCTGGCCGTCCACCGAGGTAGCACATCCCTCCCCCCTGACGGAGGCCATGCCGTCCACCTCCCCTCCCCTGACGGAGGCCATGGCCGTCCGCCTCCCCTCCCCTCTGACGGAGGCCATGCCGTCCAACTCCCCTCCCCTCTGACGGAGGCCATGGCCGTCCGACTCCCCCTCCCCTGGCCGTCCACCGAGGTAGCACATCCCTCCCCCCTGACGGAGGCCATGCCGTCCACCTCCCCTCCCCCTGACGGAGGCCATGGCCGTCCGCCTCCCCTCCCCTCTGACGGAGGCCATGGCCGTCCAACTCCCCCTCCCCTCTGACGGAGGCCATGCCGTCCGACTCCCCCTCCCCTCTGACGGAGGCCATGGCCGTCCGCCTCCCCCTCCCCTCTGACGGAGGCCATGGCCGTCCGCCTCCCCTCCCCTCTGACGGAGGCCATGGCCGTCCAACTCCCCCTCCCCTCTGACGGAGGCCATGGCCGTCCGACTCCCCCTCCCCTCTGACGGAGGCCATGGCGTCCGCCTCCCCCTCCCCTCTGACGGAGGCCATGGCCGTCCAACTCCCCCTCCCCCGCCGTCCACCGAGGTAGCACATCCCTCCCTCTGACGGAGGCCATGGCCGTCCAACTCCCCTCCCCTGGCCGTCCACCGAGGTAGCACACCCCTCCCCTCCCTCCCCTCTGACGGAGGCCATGGCCGTCCAACTCCCCTCCCCTGGCCGTCCACCGAGGTAGCACATCCCTCCCCTCTGACGGAGGCCATGGCCGTCCAACTCCCCCTGCCCCTCTGACGGAGGCCATGGCCGTCCGCCTCCCCCTCCCCTCTGACGGAGGCCATGGCCGTCCAACTCCCCCTCCCCCGGCCGTCCACCGAGGTAGCACATCCCTCCCCTCTGACGGAGGCCATGGCCGTCCAACTCCCCTCCCCTGGCCGTCCACCGAGGTAGCACACCCCTCCCCTCTGACGGAGGCCATGGCCGTCCAACTCCCCTCCCCTGGCCGTCCACCGAGGTAGCACATCCCTCCCCTCTGACGGAGGCCATGGCCGTCCAACTCCCCTCCCCTGGCCGTCCACCGAGGTAGCACATCCCTCCCCCTGACGGAGGCCATGGCCGTCCAACTCCCCTCCCCTGGCCGTCCACCGAGGTAGCACATCCCTCCCCTCTGACGGAGGCCATGGCCGTCCAACTCCCCCTCCCCTGGCCGTCCACCGAGGTAGCACATCCCTCCCCTCTGACGGAGGCCATGGCCGTCCAACTCCCCCTCCCCTGGCCGTCCACCGAGGTAGCACATCCCTCCCCTCTGACGGAGGCCATGGCCGTCCGCCTCCCCCTCCCCTCTGACGGAGGCCATGGCGTCCGCCTCCCCCTCCCCTCTGACGGAGGCCATGGCCGTCCAACTCCCCCTCCCCTCTGACGGAGGCCATGGCTGTCCACCTCCCCCTCCCCTCTGACGGAGGCCATGGCCGTCCGCCTCCCCCTCCCCTCTGACGGAGGCCATGGCGTCCGCCTCCCCCTCCCCTCTGACGGAGGCCATGGCCGTCCAACTCCCCCTCCCCTCTGACGGAGGCCATGGCGTCCGCCTCCCCCTCCCCTCTGACGGAGGCCATGGCCGTCCAACTCCCCCTCCCCTCTGACGGAGGCCATGGCCGTCCACCTCCCCCTCCCCTCTGACGGAGGCCATGGCCGTCCGCCTCCCCCTCCCCTCTGACGGAGGCCATGGCCGTCCAACTCCCCCTCCCCTCTGACGGAGGCCATGGCCGTCCAACTCCCCCTCCCCTCTGACGGAGGCCATGGCCGTCCAACTCCCCCTCCCCTCTGACGAAGGCCATGGCCGTCCACCTCCCCCTCCCCTCTGACGGAGGCCATGGCCGTCCGCCTCCCCCTCCCCTCTGACGGAGGCCATGGCCGTCCAACTCCCCCTCCCCTCTGACGGAGGCCATGGCCGTCCAACTCCCCCTCCCCTCTGACGGAGGCCATGGCCGTCCACCTCCCCCCTCCCCTCTGACGGAGGCCATGGCCGTCCGCCTCCCCCTCCCCTGGCCGTCCACCGAGGTAGCACATCCCTCCCCTCTGGCGGAGGTAATGGCCGTCCGCCCCCCCCCCCTCCCCTGGCCGTCCACCGAGGTAGCACATCCCTCCCCTCTGACGGAGGCCATGGCCGTCCAACTCCCCTCCCCCGGCCGTCCACCGAGGTAGCACATCCCTCCCCTCTGACGGAGGCCATGGCCGTCCAACTCCCCCTCCCCTGGCCGTCCACCGAGGTAGCACATCCTCCCCTCTGACGGAGGCCATGGCCGTCCAACTCCCCCCTCCCCTCTGACGGAGGCCATGGCCGTCCAACTCCCCCTCCCCTCTGACGGAGGCCATGGCCGTCCGCCCCCCCTCCCCTGGCCGTCCACCGAGGTAGCACATCCCTCCCCTCTGACGGAGGCCATGGCCGTCCAACTCCCCCTCCCCTCTGACGGAGGCCATGGCCGTCCGCCCCCCCCCCCTCCCCTGGCCGTCCACCGAGGTAGCACATCCCTCCCCTCTGACGGAGGCCATGGCCGTCCAACTCCCCTCCCCCGGCCGTCCACCGAGGTAGCACATCCCTCCCCTCTGACGGAGGCCATGGCCGTCCAACTCCCCTCCCCTGGCCGTCCACCGAGGTAGCACATCCTCCCCTCTGACGGAGGCCATGGCCGTCCAACTCCCCCTCCCCTGGCCGTCCACCGAGGTAGCACATCCCTCCCCTCTGACGGAGGCCATGGCCGTCCAACTCCCCCTCCCCTGGCCGTCCACCGAGGTAGCACATCCCTCCCCTCTGACGGAGGCCATGGCCGTCCAACTCCCCCTCCCCTGGCCGTCCGCCTCCCCCTCCCCTGGCCGTCCGCCTCCCCCTCCCCCGGCCGTCCACCTCCTCCCTCCCCTGGCCGTCCACCGAGGTAGCACATCCCTCCCCTCTGACGGAGGCCATGGCCGTCCAACTCCCCCTCCCCCGGCCGTCCGCCTCCCCCTCCCCTCTGACGGAGGCCATGGCCGTCCAACTCCCCCTCCCCTGGCCGTCCGCCTCCCCCTCCCCCTCTGACGGAGGCCATGGCCGTCCAACTCCCCCTCCCCTGGCCGTCCGCCTCCCCCTCCCCTGGCCGTCCACCTCCCCCTCCCCTGGCCGTCCGCCTCCCCTCCCCCGGCCGTCCGCTCCCTCCCCTGGCCGTCCAACTCCCCCTCCCCCGGCCGTCCAACTCCCCCTCTCCCGGCCGTCCAACTCCCCCTCCCCGGCCGTCCAACTCCCCCTCCCCGGCCGTCCGCCTCCCCCTCCCCTGGCCGTCCGCCCCCCTCCCCTGGCCGTCCGCCCCCTCCCATGGCCGTCCAACTCCCCCTCCCCTGGCCGTCCGCCTCCCCCTCTCCTGGCCGTCCAACTCCTCTCCCCTGGCCGTCCGCCCCCTCCCCTGGCCGTCTGCCCCCTCCCCTGGCCGTCCGTCTCCCCCTCCCCTGGCCGTCCCCCCCCCCCTCACATGGCCGTCCAACTCCCCCTCCCCTGGCCGTCCGCCCCCTCCCCTGCCCGTCCGCCCCCTCCCCTGACCGTCCGCCCCCCCTCCCCTGGTCGTCCAACTCCCCCTCCCCTGGCCGTCCGCCCCCACCCCTGGCCGTCCGCCCCCTCCCCTGGCCGTCCAACTCCCCCTCCCCTGGCCGTCCAACTCCCCCTCTCATGGCCGTCCAACTCCCCCTCCCCTGGCCGTCCAACTCCCCCTCTCATGGCCGTCCAACTCCCCCTCCCCTGGCCGTCCAACTACCCCTCCCTCTGACGGGAGCTATGCTCGCTGAACCTGGTTCCTCCCATCTCCTGGCCGCTCATCCTCCTTCCCCGCTGACGAAGATTTTGCTCTTTGGGGCGTCTACCTCCTTTTCCCGGGTGTTCGTATTCCAGGGTCCTATAATTGTTTTGGAGGTGGGGTGCGGAGTGGAAAATTCTGGCTAAAAATTAGCAGAAGAGTGGAAAATTCAACAACAACAAAAAAAACGTATGTACTCGGTTTTATCAATATCCAATTACCCGTTCATAGGAATTAGTTATTACCTATGCCAATATGCCAATTCTTACCTGTCTTTCCCTCCACAGGCTGTCCCTATCATTACATTCATAAATCAGTATCAGGGTTCCAATGATCCAATAGGTACATCTTAAAATAAGGAGTGGAAAATTCACAGTAAAACTCGGGAAAGAGTGGACAAATAGTATACATAGAGCGTCGTTTTCCACAGAAATTTCCCCATGCTAGGACACTGAGTCGCCTTCCTCCCCCCTCTCCCCATGGGAAGCTGTGCTCTTGCCTAATCCAGGCTCACAAGTGCAACCCATTAATTGGATACAACCATACCTATATTACCTGCTCAGATATCGCTATGCTAAATGTCCGATACTCTCCAATGCTACAACTGAAAATGCTACACCGGAAAGTGTTTTGGGTAGGACGGTTGTCAAAGAAAAGTGTATTTTACGAAGTGGCTTACAGCAAGGATTTAATCGTGATATATACTTTGTGACAGGAGGTATCTTCACACGGTATAAGTACTTTTTGAGCATGTGTTTAAACACTTTTAAGCACATTTCCTTGATAACAACGCCAGCGGCTCCGTGCCGGAAAATGCCTCGAACTATGTCATGTTTTTTTTCTTCTCAAAACAGCACGGCAGTAGCCAGTAGGTGTTGGAATCTGAATGACTGTACGGACCAAGGCCGAATCAGAGGCGGTAATTGAGAAACGACAGAGATATTGTCGGCTGTTATGCCACTCAAATGAGACGCTCTCTGCACCTGCTGTGGAGCGCTAATACGCTCATGTGCTACTACCGTCATCAGCCGGATAACCAAAGTTTCCGATCCCATATCTGTTTGTCTACTATCATGACCTTGGCTATGACCAAGGCGTTGGCAGGAAATTTCGACAATGTTTGAATGACAGCTGTCTATGCCTCTCCCAGTCCACTTCCACGAAATCACAACACGCGCTTGCGGAAGGATATGTGACATAACGTAACTAGCCGCGCATACCCTCGCAGTGAACTCACCTGTTCATAGTCGAGCATGGACGTCAGCGTGAACACGCCAGTGGTGGTGTCCAGGGAGAACACGTCGTTGTCCCAGTCCGAGATGACCGTGTAGGTGACGCGGCCGTTCTGGCCGAGGTCCGAGTCGCGCGCCGTGATGGTGCCGACCCGGGCACCGCGAGCCGCGTCCTCGGCCACGTCGAAACTGTAGGCGCTCTCCGTGAACAGAGGTGCGTTGTCGTTGGTGTCTTGTACCTGGCGGGAGGGGACGGGCGTCAGAAAACGAGGTTCGCACGCATCTCAGGCGGGCGACAGAGGAGGGACTCACGCATCTCGAACAGGGTTCGCACGCATCTCAGGCGGGCGACAGAGGAGGGACTCACGCATCCCGAACAGGGTTCGCACGCATCTCAGGCGGGCGACAGAGGAGGGACTCACGCATCTCGAACAGGGTTCGCACGCATCTCAGGCGGGCGACAGAGGAGGGACTCACGCATCTCGAACAGGGTTCGCACGCATCTCAGGCGGGCGACAGAGGAGGGACTCACGCATCTCGAACAGGGTTCGCACGCATCTCAGGCGGGCGACAGAGGGACTCACGGCGCGCATATCGGACAAGTAATTAGGGTGTGTCAATAGGCACCGGGGCGGCGTTGACTCGAGTCCAGAGATCAGATGTAGATTGCCGGCGCGCTGAAGACGAGGCCATTTTTGGCACCGTGAACCGGTTGACCAGCGAGCCGAATGTGACTGCAAGCGGACAGAGTTTACTCCGGGCGAACGTGGAAAAGCCGGCATCGCAGAAAAACGGCATTCCACAGTGGTCAGGGAGTGGTATTCCGTGGCCATGCTCGTCTGTCTCTGAACTGCGCCGCCCTATCGCCACCGATCGGGAAACAGAATGGCCGGGGAACGCGCGCAGGCCGGCTACCGGTTATTTGGTAATATAATGACACATAATGGCCAGTCAGACCCTTAGCGAGACGACAGCAGAGCCGGAGCGGCCGGCCGGCGGCGCACAAAAACCGCACAAAAATGCCGCTCCGACAACACACGGGACTAAAGTCAATTTGTCCCCGTCTGCGATGCTTATCGGTAAAGTATGTCCTTGTCATACTTAGCCGGTTTAACAATCTGCACAAATAGGAGTGTGGCGGCGCGGCCGTTCGTCAGGTTGTGAGCTCACGGAGAGCAGAAGAGCCGCACCCAGACCCGGAAATGAGCTCAAACTGCGACAATTAACATCGCGAGAGATGAGACCATGCCGTTACTATGCCTTTACTTACCCACCATACATTGTAATTTTAAACGATACAACCAAGCAATGGGATAATTTCGGCATCGCCGTTTGCTGGCAACCAATCTGCGGTCATGTCCGAAACGCCGGTGACGACAACTGAGAAAGAAAGCGGCCACTAATTGAGTCGGGCCTAATGAACAATGGGGCCGGTGAAAGGCGGCGAGCGAAAATTAGCACCGTCTCGACGCCGATCGCGGTGCTCGGATGACAAAGTGATGTACGGGCAGGAGGGCCGGCTCAAATGAGGAGCGACGCGCGAGCGGTGGACCCTCTGTCGGCATAGGTTACCCCCAATATAGACTGTCGGGGGGGGGGGGGCGCCTCTGTCAGCACAGGTTACCCCCAATATAGACTGTCGGGGGGGGGGGGGGGGGGGGGGGGGGGGGCGGGCGCCTCTGTCGGCACAGGTTACCCCTGATACAGACTGTCCGGGAGGGAGGGGGGGGGGGGGGGGGGGGGGCTCTGTCGGCACAGGTTACCCCCGATACAGACTGCCGTGGGGGGGGGGGGGGGGGGCGCCTCTGTCGGCATAGGTTACCCCCGATCAGTGACGTACCCAGGATGTACTCCAGGAGGGGCAATTTTTGCTCAGGGGGGCATAAAGTACCCCCATAAAAAACTCACCGGATTTGGCCCACTATATTTTTAAAAGAGCATATTTTTCTCCATTTTTCTCTTTAAAAAATAAAAATAAAATCATTTTTTTCGACCAAAGGGGCACGTACAGACCTTCAGGGGAGGGGGGCAATTGCCCCGTTTGCCCCCCCCCCCCTTGTGTACGCCATGCCCCGATACAGGCTGTCCGGGAGGGGAGGGGGCCTCTGTCGGCATAGGTTACCCCCGATACAGGCTGTCTCGGGGGCGCCTCTGTCGTTTATTGTTTATTGTGTATTAGTCTTAAAACAACCACAGGCCAGAGCCCACTTATGGCTGGAGTCATATTAGTTGGCATAGGTTACCCCCGATACAGGCTGTGCGGGGGCGCCTCTGTCGTTTATTGTTTATTGTGTATTAGTCTTAAAACAACCACAGGCCAGAGCCCACTTATGGCTGGAGTCATATCAGTTGGCATAGGTTACCCCCGATACAGGCTGTGCGGGGGCGCCTCTGTCGTTTATTGTTTATTGTGTATTAGTCTTAAAACAACCACAGGCCAGAGCCCACTTATGGCTGGAGCCATATTAGTTGGCATAGGTTACCCCCGATACAGACTGTCTCGGGGGCGCCTCTGTCGACATAGGTTACCCCCCCCCCCCCCACTGGCGGATCCAGGGGGGGGGGGGCGGCAGGGGAAAAATCCCCCCCCCCATCCCACGCTCAACAGGGGCGGCAATATAAATTACCCCCCTCCCCCCCCCCAATCCGCTGAAACTGGCGATGAAAATGGGTACTGACTGCGAAAAATAACCTTTTGCGACCAAACAAAAATAGTTATTTTTTTCCTCGTTCGTGTTTCCTCTATTTTGTAGCATTTTGGTAGCAGGAGGGAAAGTGACACGTGCATATTTGGAAATGTCGAATACAAAATCGAGACCAATCATGCTTAAGTAGCCATAAGCCAGCCAAAACTAAAGATATTGCTTTCAAATTCGGTTGTGGGTATTGTCTATACTTCGTTCTCCAATATATATTCCGGTTTTTGAACATGTTTGGAAATTTTGATTTTGTGGATTTTTTCTCTCCATTTTTTTCCTTTCTTCATAAAATCATATAAAATATAAAATCATATGATAAGGCCGGAATATATATTGGAGAACCAAGTATGGACGATGCCCAAACCGAATGTCAAAGCAATATCTTGAGCGTTGACTGACATAGCTGCCTAAGTAGTGGCGTACGCATAAATTAACTAAGGACCAGGTAATTGCTTTGAGGGGCGCCACCCGATCGACAGGGCCGCCATCAATATTGGCGAAATTGTGCAGAGGGGGGGGGGGGGGGCGCCTCTCCTTCCGCACCGTGCGGAAGGAGAGGGGGGGGGGGGGGCGCCTCTCCTTCCGCACCGTGCGGAAGGAGAATCACTGGTCGGAGAGGTGCCGTCACTCGCCAGATGGTCGTGGTCACTGGCCGGAGGGGCGCTGTCACGGGCCGGAGAGGCGCCGTCTATGGCAGGGGACGCCCTCACTGGCGGGGGCACCGTCACTGGCCCGAGGGGCGCCGTCACTGGCCGCAAGAGTGCCGTCACTGGCCGGGGGAGCGTCCTTACTGGCCGGAGTGGCGCCGTCACTGGCCAGAGAGGCGTCGTGACTGATCGGAGGGGCGCCAGCTTTGCATGGGCGCCTCGGGTCACAAGGACCAGGTCATGACCTGCATGACCTGATACTCGGTACGCCACTGTCCCTAAGTATGATAAGCCTTGGCTTTGTATGCGACATTTCCAAATATGCGTGGCGCGTCTGGCGCTATTTTCGATCTGGAGCGATTCCTAAAACCAACGTAAGTTAAAAAAACGTCGCGTTTTGGCGCCAAAGTTTATAGCGCTGAATAGCGTGCGTGGAACGCATTTCGACAGTATTTGAGGAATTGTGACTGGGACTTGGGTATCGTTGTTTTCCTTTTCCCTTTAAACATGTAGTCAAACAAAATTCACACTTTGTGAATGTGTAGGTAAAGTAAATATTTTTTCATTCTCAAGGTTATTTTAAATTACTATAGCTTGGGATGGCTACTTTGGACTCAGGTCATATCCAGACTCAAGTAATTTCAGGTACCAATTTTAAATCTGACACCCATTTTACACCATGCTTAGGTACTTATCCCGGTGCATTTTATGGGTGCTATGAGTAGAGGTCTCACAATTTTTAGCATTTCCAACTAGTCAAGATCAGACTCAGCATGAACTCGGCAACAACAAAATGTTTGAAAGCGACATAAGAAGTAAAATTGGGTTTGTCTGGTTTTATCACTGGCGGATCCAGAGGAGTGGGGGCATTAGGGGCAAATGCCCCCCCCCCCCCCCCCATACATGGCGGCATGGCGGGCATTCAATACAAGGATATCCCCGCCCCGCTTGTTCCTGCATTGGCTGTAAGAAGTGATAATTAGGAAGAAAGAAATCCCCCCCCCCCACGGTCAATGACTTTCGATATGATAATCCGACACCCCCACCTCCCCGCTAAACAATTTTTTTCGCGCTGACGACCCGACTCCCCTCCCCCCGGTCAACAACTTTTCGCTGCTGAAGCGGAGCGAAATTTTAGCTCCCCATTCTCGGACCTCCATTGGTTACCACCCGTGGTTACTGGTTACTCCAGTGGTTACCCCTGATTCAGACCCGTCACATACCCATACTCCATTGGTTACCCCTGATTCAGACCCGTCACATACCCATACTCCAGAAGTTACCCCCTGATTCAGACCCGTCACATACCCATACTCCATTGGTTACCCCCGATTCAGACCCGTCACATACCCATACTACAATGGTTACCCCTGATTCAAACCCGTCACATACCCATACTACAATGGTTACCCTCTGATTCAGACCCGTCACATACCCATACTCCAGTGGTTACCCCCGATTCAGACCCGTCACATACCCATACTCCAGTGGTTACCCCTGATTCAGACCCGTCACATACCCATACTCCAGTGGTTACCCCCGATTCAGACCCGTCACATACCCATACTCCAGTGGTTACCCCTGATTCAGACCCGTCACATACCCATACTCCAGTGGTTACCCCTGATTCAGACCCGTCACATACCCATACTCCATTGGTTACCCCCGATTCAGACCCATCACATACCCATACTCCAGTGGTTACCCCCGATTCAGACCCGTCGCATACCCATACTCCAGTGGTTACCCCTGATTCAGACCCGTCACATACCCATACTCCAGTGGTTACCCCTGATTCAGACCCGTCACATACCCATACTCCAATGGTTACCCCCGATTCAGACCCGTCACACACCCATACTCCATTGGTTACCCCTGATTCAGACCCGTCACATACCCATACTCCATTGGTTACCCCTGATTCAGACCCGTCACATACCCATACTCCATTGGTTACCCCTGATTCAGACCCGTCACATACCCATACTCCATTGGTTACCCCTGATTCAGACCCGTCACATACCCATACTCCAGTGGTTATCCCTGATTCAGACCCGTCACATACCCATACTCCATTGGTTACCCCCGATTCAGACCCGTCACATACCCATACTCCAGTGGTTACCCCCGATTCAGACCCGTCACATACCCATACTCCAGTGGTTATCCCTGATTCAGACCCGTCCTATACCCATACTCCATTGGTTACCCCCGATTCAGACCCGTCACATACCCATACTCCATTGGTTACCCCTGATTCAGACCCGTCACATACCCATACTCCATTGGTTACCCCTGATTCAGACCCGTCACATACCCATACTCCAGTGGTTACCCCCGATTCAGACCCGTCACATACCCATACTCCAGTGGTTACCCCCGATTCAGACCCGTCACATACCCATACTCCAGTGGTTACCCCCGATTCAGACCCGTCACATACCCATACTACAATGGTTACCCCCGATTCAGACCCATCACATACCCATACTCCATTGGTTACCCCTGATTCAAACCCGTCACATACCCATACTACAATGGTTACCCCCGATTCAGACCCGTCACATACCCATACTCCAGTGGTTACCCCCGATTCAGACCCGTCACATACTCATACTCCAGTGGTTACCCCCGATTCAGACCCGTCACATACCCATACTACAATGGTTACCCCCGATTCAGACCCGTCACATACCCATACTCCAGTGGTTACCCCCGATTCAGACCCGTCACATACCCATACTCCATTGGTTACCCCCGATTCAGACCCGTCACATACCCATACTCCATTGGTTACCCCTGATTCAAACCCGTCACATACCCATACTACAATGGTTACCCCCGATTCAGACCCGTCACATACCCATACTCCATTGGTTACCCCCGATTCAGACCCGTCACATACCCATACTCCAGTGGTTACCCCTGATTCAAACCCGTCACATACCCATACTACAATGGTTACCCCCGATTCAGACCCGTCACATACCCATACTCCAGTGGTTACCCCTGATTCAAACCCGTCACATACCCATACTCCAGTGGTTACCCCTGATTCAAACCCGTCACATACCCATACTCCAGTGGTTACCCCCGATTCAGACCCGTCCTATACCCATACTCCAGTGGTTACCCCCGATTCAGACCCGTCACACACCCATACTCCAGTGGTTACCCCCGATTCAGACCCGTCACATACCCATACTCCAGTGGTTACCCCCGATTCAGACCCGTCACATACCCATACTCCACTGGTTACCCCCGATTCAGACCCGTCACATACCCATACTCCAGTGGTTACCCCTGATTCAGACCCGTCACATACCCATACTTCATTGGTTACCTCCCGATTCAGACCCGTCACATACCCATACTCCAGTGGTTACCCCCGATTCAGACCCGTCACATACCCATACTCCAGTGGTTACCCCCGATTCAGACCCGTCACATACCCATACTCCAGTGGTTACCCCCCGATTCAGACCCGTCACATACCCATACTCCAGTGGTTACCCCCGATTCAGACCCGTCACATACCCATACTCCAGTGGTTACCCCCGATTCAGACCCGTCACATACCCATACTCCATTGGTTACCCCCGATTCAGACCCGTCACATACCCATACTCCATTGGTTACCCCCGATTCAGACCCGTCACATACCCATACTCCAGTGGTTACCCCCGATTCAGACCCGTCACATACCCATACTCCATTGGTTACCCCTGATTCAGACTCGTCACATACCCATACTCCAGTGGTTACCCCCGATTCAGACCCGTCACATACCCATACTCCAGTGGTTACCCCTGATTCAGACCCGTCACATACCCATACTCCAGTGGTTACCCCCGATTCAGACCCGTCACATACCCATACTCCAGTGGTTACCCCCGATTCAGACCCGTCCTATACCCATACTCCAGTGGTTACCCCCGATTCAGACCCGTCCTATACCCATACTCCAGTGGTTACCCCTGATTCAGACCCGTCCTATACCCATACTCCAATGGTTACCCCCGATTCAGACCCGTCACATACCCATACTACAATGGTTACCCCCGATTCAGACCCGTCACATACCCATACTCCATTGGTTACCCCTGATTCAGACCCGTCACATACCCATACTCCAGTGGTTACCCCTGATTCAGACCCGTCCTATACCCATACTCCAATGGTTACCCCCGATTCAGACCCGTAACATACCCATACTACAATGGTTACCCCCGATTCAGACCCGTCACATACCCATACTACAATGGTTACCCCCGATTCAGACCCGTCACATACCCATACTCCATTGGTTACCCCTGATTCAGACCCGTCACATACCCATACTCCAGTGGTTACCCCTGATTCAGACCCGTCCTATACCCATACTCCAATGGTTACCCCCGATTCAGACCCGTCACATACCCATACTACAATGGTTACCCCCGATTCAGACCCGTCACATACCCATACTACAATGGTTACCCCCGATTCAGACCCGTCACATACCCATACTCCATTGGTTACCCCTGATTCAGACCCGTCACATACCCATACTCCAGTGGTTACCCCTGATTCAGACCCGTCCTATACCCATACTCCAATGGTTACCCCCGATTCAGACCCGTCACATACCCATACTACAATGGTTACCCCCCATTCAGACCCGTCACATACCCATACTACAATGGTTACCCCCGATTCAGACCCGTCACATACCCATACTCCATTGGTTACCCCTGATTCAGACCCGTCACATACCCATACTCCAGTGGTTACCCCTGATTCAGACCCGTCCTATACCCATACTCCAATGGTTACCCCCGATTCAGACCCGTCCTATACCCATACTCCAATGGTTACCCCCGATTCAGACCCGTCCCGGGGCGACGATCAGCAGGCTAAGGCCGCGTTCGATTAAACATGCCGGCACGACGGTGATAAATGAGTCGAAAGTTCCGCATTGCAGTCATGGCTGCATCAGATGATCAAGTTTGTAAGTCGTCATGCATATTGCATAATGATGTGTATGGGCGATAGCGGCAATATATTCCCTGCCGCTGTTTCTATGAAGTTATTGAGTGAACACGCTTGACACATCAGTGTGTCGTCCTCGCTAGTGACATCGTTTGTGCTCGGCCGTGTGACCAATCAGAGGACGATTCGGCCGCGACCGCGACCGCGACTGCACCTGGCTGTTAGCTCTCTCACAGCTGCTCCTGAAACATTGTCTGACCCAACCCAGATCCCCATCCCCGACGGTTCGGCCGGCTCCGCTCCCTACTCCGCACCCACCAGGCCGCCTCGCCCCACCCTCCACCCACCAGGTCGCCTCGCCCCACCCTCCACCCGCCTGGCCGCCTCGCCCCACCTTCCACCCGCCTGGCCGCCCAGCGCCGCTCTCTATTTCACAGTTCACACTAACCTGCAGTATGAAGGTCTGGTCGGTGTCCTGTTCTCCATCGCTGGCGCGCACCGTCAGCGTGTACTCATCCCTGGTCTCCCTGTCCAGCGCCTTCAGTAGCATCAGCGCGCCGCTCTCGGGCTGCAGCTTGAACGTCTCGGCGTCGCCGTGCAGCAGGCTGAAGCGGACGCGGCCAAGCGTGTCGGCGTCGGAGGCGGTGAAGCGGACCACCTCGCTGCCGGGCGGCAGGTCCTCCGTCACCGTCACCTCCCGCCGCGGCGAGGTGAACACCGGCGGCGAGTCGTTCTTGTCCTGCACCGTGATCAGAACCTGAAGCGGAGCAGAGAGAGAGGAAGGTTAAGGTCATTTTCCTATATCATAATTAGCACTTGATGCGGAGGGGAGATGGAGGTTAGAGACATTCTTTTCCTGGACTGTGATCAGAACCTGAGGCGGAGGGGAGCGCAGGTTAGATATAGGCAACGGCGCCTTGCACGTTGTAGGAGATGGACAAAGACGACAAGAAGACGGTAGACAAGCAGCAGGGTACGGGGTTCCCTCGCTTTGCATTTTCCTAGTAAAGTATCTCCCAGTGCCACGGCACTCGACGGACAGGCTAGTGTCACCTTAAAACGGTTCCAGCATGCAACGCCGAACAGCTGGCGTCTTCTAAAAAAACATGGCGTAAATCATCCAGCTGAGAAGAATTAAGTCGTCGAGATAAGGGAATAGAAAGAGTGAAAACGCTTGGATAAATGATGGCGTTTTGGCATGATTTCCTGGAGAGAGGCGTGTAGCGTCAGCGAGGCCCGCGGCTTCCTCGAAAGCGCTGGGAAGCGTGGGGAGGCGCCGGGTCAACGCCAACGGACAGGGTCGCGGTGCTCCGCCGGCCGGGCAGCGGAATCTGATGTCATGCCACTTACGGCCTGGTGTGGCATGCCATTTGATGCGGCAATGAATAACGGCCGCCATGAATGAATGTCCTATCACGTACTCATGTCAAGTGCAGTAATGCACGTCTACCGCTTTGGTTGTGCATGTAATAGAGCATTCAGTGTGTTCATTTGATTTTGCGTAGTGTCCTTCACCAGACAATGGTGTGCGTTGACTTTCTAAGTTGCAACGTGCGATGGAAAATGATGGTAAATCAGCAATGTTACATCAATTGCGCATACGGACCAAGTAGTATTGGCAACTGCTCTCATTTAGCGTCGAGCTACCTAATGTTTTTCTCCTTGTTTGCCTTGTCCTTCCTCAGTGCTTTCTAGTCGCAGCGGGCTACTGACAAACAACGTCACTGTAACTGCCGAGAGCAATCAACAACGCCGGCTGCTGCAGCAGCAGCTCTGAACGCTGTGTGGAACATCAGAGCCTGATGGCCGTCTAATTTGTCTGCGCTGCATGAGATCCGGCCTGGCCCAGTGACCTTGTATCACCGGGGGCGGAGCGAAACCGCCGCTCTCATCGCCGCTGCACTCCGAGGAGGCGACAGGCGTGGTGAAGTGAAACGGCAACGCGACGTGCCGGCAAGGCTGCAGTGCGGCGTCTGCTCCCACTCCACGACCCATGCAGACATACGGAGAGACGGAGAGAGACGGAGAGAGACGGAGAGAGACGAAGAGAGACGGAGAGAGACGGAGAGAGACGAAGAGAGACGAAGAGAGACGAAGAGAGACGGAGAGAGACGGAGAGAGACGGAGACAGACGGAGAGAGACGGAGAGAGACGGAGAGACGGAGAGACGGAGAGACGGAGAGACGGAGAGACGGAGAGACGGAGAGACGGAGAGACGGAGAGACGGAGAGGTAGTTGGCGGTGACTGGCGCCGGCCGCCTTCCGCCGTGTCCAGCGGCATCGCCGGCCGCCGTGTCCAGCGGCATATTAGTCAGCAGACAGCAGACGCCGGGGCCGGGGCCGGGGGACGGCGGGGAGGGCAGGAAAGTGGTGTCTGGCGGGCCGCTGCAGCGTGGTTCGGCCTGGCGGCGTATCTGACGATCTGCCGGCGCGGGGCGGCCACGCCGCGCCACACGCCTGATGCCAGCCGTGCCGCACACCGCGCAGACACGAGCGTGCGGGCTCTAATTAGAGTCGTGACGGCTCGGCCAGACCGCCGGGATGTCAGCACCCGATAGCTGGCTCAGAACACTGGAATATCACCCAATGGCCGACATGGGCCTGGGAAATATCATCACCCCACATCCAGCCGGGACCATCGGAATATCACCCGAGCGACACCAGAGGAAAACCATTCACTTCATTTGTGAAGTCAGTAACAGTGGAACGCTCATGCATCGGCCTTGTTTCAGTTCTGCAACCGGAGTAACCGCGAAAGCCACAAGGAAAGCAGCGGAAAGCCACCAGGAAAGTCGCGCTCGCCGCCCCTACCCGCAGACGGTCGCCAGCCGGTGACGTCACGTGATGTGATTGACGCCGCCGCTCGCGTGGCGTCGTGCAGCCTTCCCAGGAATTTGTTTATACCCCGGCGGCGGCGGCGGCGGCGGCGGCGGCGGCGGAGGAGGAGGAGGAGGGGCCAACGGACGGTGGTGGTAACGCCGGGCCCCGATCGCAGACCCGCCGGGCCCGCGAGCAGTCGTCAGTGGAAATGACAGCGGAGTGTCAATAGAAACGTCATTGATATCGTGTGGCCGGGGAGTTCCGTGTGGCCGAGGAGTTCCGTGTGGCCGAGGAGTTCCGTGTGGCCGAGGAGTTCCGTGTGGCCGCGGAGTTCCGTGTGGCCGCGGAGTTCCGTGTGGCCGGGGAGTTCCGTGTGGCCGAGGAGTTCCGTGTGGCCGAGGAGTTCCGTGTGGCCGAGGAGTTCTGTGTGGCCGAGGAGTTCCGTGTGACCGAGGAGTTCCGTGTGGCCGAGGAGTTCCGTGTGGCCGAGGAGTTCCATGTGGCCGAGGAGTTCCGTGTGGCCGAGGAGTTCCGTGTGGCCGAGGAGTTCCGTGTGGCCGAGGAGTTCCGTGTGGCCGAGGAGTTCCGTGTGGCCGAGGAGTTCCATGTGGCCGAGGAGTTCCGTGTGGCCGAGGAGTTCCGTGTGGTCGAGGGGTTCCATGTGGCCGAGGAGTTCCGCGAGACCGAGGAGTTCCGTGTGGCCGAGGAGTTCCGTGTGTCCGAGGAGTTCCGTGTGGCACCCGACATGGCGTGATCGGTAGACGGTATGAGTGAGAGGCTCCACTGGGGCGGAGCAGTCCTCCGCGTCTCTTCTCGGCTCCACTGGGGAGGGGGAGGGGGAGCAGATGATTCCCCTACACCCGTCCCCGACTACACTGGGGCGGGGAAATCCTCTGTACCTGTCCCCAGCTCCACTGGGGCGGAGGAATGGCTCCACTGTGGCGGGGAATCCTCTGTACCTGTCCCTAGCTCCACTGGGGCGGAGGAGTCCTCGGCGACGCGGAGTGACAGCGACCGATCTCGCTGATTAGGACGGCGATGAATCTCGAGGCCATGGCTCCGGCTGGGGAGCGGGCCGGGACCGCCGGTCGCCGTCCGCCGGGCGCCGGGAGGCCGCCGGCCGCCGCCGCCTCACAGTCTCATATTTCACCGGTGGCGCGACGTGCATGGCGCGGCGGCGGCGGCGGCGGCGGCGGGTCCTGCTGCTGGGCGGCTGTCATACGGCGATGCAGAGCTGGGCCGCGGGCCGCTGAACGGACGGCAGGCTTCGTTCGGTAGCGGCCCCGCCTGCCGCCGCCGGCGGCGTCGTCCCCGGCCGGCAGCAGCAGCGCTGTGAGACGGACCGCCCCCTCACTCGGCTCCCGGAGCAGATTGTTATCAGCAGTTTTTATCTCGGCAGGGAATTACGCTTCACTTCGTTTCCCATGCGTGTCGGGCGCGGGACGGCCGGGTGACGGCGGGTGACGGCCCTTATCGGCCTGATCAGCCCGGCCCTGTAGAACAGCGGCGGC
This sequence comes from Chirona hameri, assembly GCA_036785665.1. Taxonomy (NCBI): domain Eukaryota; kingdom Metazoa; phylum Arthropoda; class Thecostraca; order Balanomorpha; family Balanidae; genus Chirona; species Chirona hameri. The sequence continues at coordinate 102,192 of JAXIVJ010000700.1, read as the reverse complement.
GACAGTTCGGCCTGGTCACACCGACCGGCCGCGCTGGTACGGCCACGTGACGTCACACGGCCCACCCATCCTGTGACGTCACACAGCGCTCCGGCCCGGCCTGGTCCGGTGACCTGACCTGACCTGACCTGACATTCCGCGTCCGGCCACCTCTGCGCGCCGGCCGGCCGGCTCCAATTTGTATGCAAATGTCGGCCCGGCGGGCCAGACCACAGCACGGTGTAATTGGACGCGCTCGGTGTATGGTGGCCGGCCGGCCGGGGCGGCGGGGCGGTGGGGCGGCGGGGCGGCGGGGCGGCGGGGCGGCGGTACGGCACCTGACGTGCCCGCCGCCCCCGGCCGCCGCCAATCCGCCGCACCTGACACTCGGGCACGCCGCACGGGGACGGACGGAGAGCCCCGATATCTGACACATGCCGCGCGACTCACCGGGCGACCCGCGGCGGCTGGCGGCACGCGGCTGGCGGCACGCCCACATACAGCGGCTGAGCCCGGTAAAACGGGCAGCGGTGATTCCGTTCGGCGGTGATCGGAGCTCTCGTCACGCGACCAGCAGCCGATTTCTCGATATCGGTGAGTCACGGAATGTAATCATGACGTACCGGTAAGTTCAGGCTGAATCATTTAGATGGTTAAAGTTCTGCCCGTAAGTAAGACTCTGTTCTCAGGCGGTCAGGGTCAGCTGTATCCAGCCGCAGGAGAGGTGACAGTGGCCATCGAGCGGCGGGAGCGGCGGTAGGGGGCGGAGGACGCAGGGAGCGGGGGGGGGGGGGGGCATACCGCGCCGCGTCAGTCAGGTGCCTGTTGCATGCCATCGGGCGGCGGCGGGTGGCGGCGGCGGCGGCGGCCGGGGCGGCGGTGGAGCGTCATGGCTGGTCCGGCCGGGCTGGTCGGGCGCGCCTGCCTCTCTGTATGCGGTACCGGCCGAGGTAGGCACGTGGGCCGAGCCGGAGCGGAGCGGAGCGGCCGCCGGCCCGGCCAGATAGCCATCGCTCCGGAGGGACGCGCCCTGCCGCGCGGCCGGCCGGCGTTCCACCTGTCCGAGAACATCAGCCGACACGGCCGGCCTGGATCGTAAAGCGTCCGGGCCCGGCCGCCGACTGTGAGCCGGGTCAGGCCAGGTCAGCCGGCCCGCCCGCCCGCCGACCGGCACACACACACACACACACACACACACACACACACACACACACACACACACACACACACACACACACACACACACACACACACACACACACACACACACACACACACACACACACACACACACACACACACACACACACACACACACACACACACACACACACACACACACACACACACACACACACACACACACACACACACACACACACACACACACACACACACACACACACACACACACACACACACACACACACACACACACACACACACACACACACACACACACACACACACACACACACACACACACACACACACACACACACACACACACACACACACACACACACACACACACACACACACACACACACACACACACACACACACACACACACACACACACACACACACACACACACACACACACACACACACACACACACACACACACACACACACACACACACACACACACACACACACACACACACACACACACACACACACACACACACACACACACACACACACACACACACACACACACACACACACACACACACACACACACACACACACACACACACACACACACACACACACACACACACACACACACACACACACACACACACACACACACACACACACACACACACACACACACACACACACACACACACACACACACACACACACACACACACACATATCGCGCCGCCGCCGCCACTGCTGCTGCTGCTGCCTCGGCGGCGGCGGCGGTGGCGGTGGCGGTGGCGGCGGCGGCGGTGGCGGCGGACAGGCCAGTGAACCGGCCGGCTGCACGGCTCGGCTCTCCAGCCTCCGCCTCGGCCGCCGCTGCAGCCAGCTCCTGATGCCGCCGAGAGGAGCCTGATGCAGCCATGTCGCTTAGTAGGCAGGACCGCGGACCGGCCGGCCGGCAGGACAGTCGTCTAGCGTATGCGATAGTCATCTGGTGTGCAGTCGTCTAGTAAACTGCAGAAATGCTGTTGCATCAGCAGGTTAGGGCTTGGCATGGAATACGTGCAATTTATGACTTCTCTTCATACATTCAGTACGGAGATACGTACGTACCAGTGATGGGCGGGCATATATGCTGTTGCTATTTTAAAGTACAGTAACTAGAGTGCCATGAATTTGATCAAAGACGTCACAGGCTCTTTCGTCACAGTTACGATTAAGTGCGACCCATGAACGTCATGGCATTCTTGGTGATAGTGACAACCGCAAAGGTCAACGTAGCGGCTTAATCTCTTTAGCCTATGTGCTCTCTGCATGTTCGCTTTTTATCCGCTGCGACCCACCCAATCGAGAGACTTAGCGCCGACGAAGATCCCGGTTCAAGAACATGAACTGTCGAGAGGGCCAGATTAGTCGGAGCGCGCCAGTCGCGGCGTCGGAGAGCTGTCGGGCCGCATTGCCGACTACATGCATCGGCCAGAGGGAGCCTCCCTCCACCGAGTAGGTTTCGTTTGAGTGACTCGCCCTCTCGGGCGTGTCACTCGGGAGTAATCCCGAATCATTCTCATCGTGTTTCCATTGATCGTATCGCAACTTTACACCTGACACCGCTTTGAAACCGGGCGCCATCATAGATGTATCTCGTTCCTCGGGATCATGCTCGGCCGCAGCTGCCTTTGTCTTCCGCGGCGCTCGGTCCGCGCCCGCGTCTCACCTTCCGAGACCAAACCGGTCTGCTTGCAGGCAGAGCGATATTTTGGTCTGACTTTTATTCTAATTTATATCAAACTGGTTCTTTTTATTACAGCGCCGTGGAAACTCGCAGCCGGTGGCCGCTGCGCCGCATGGTCCATAAATCAGCTCAGCCGGATTCCGGGAGGGATCGGCGCGCCGCGGCCACGTTAGGTCCCGTGTCGCGGCGCCGCCATTTTGTCATCTGGCCGAGCGGAGGAGAGCGGTCGTCCGGCCGGCCACCGTCGTCCCGCCAGTTAATTGTGCGGCCATCACGATGTTGTTGGAGGGCGTTGTTTTGCCGGCCCCGCTCGTGCTCACGCCGCGATGGAAGTGCCGGCGGCGGGCCGGCAGGGAGTCTCGGCCGGCCGCCGCGGACGGCCTCTGGCAGCGCGGCGCTGCACGCCGGCCGCTGTGTCAGAGGCTGTACTCGCAGCGGGAGGCGGCGGACAGGCGAGGCCGGCCGGCCGCCGGCGGGCCAGCGCGCCTCCGCGCCGCCCAGGGGTGCCGCCCGCCCGCCCGCTCCGCCGCGCTGGCCAGACATACCCGCCTCACCATTGCCGGGCCGGCCAACCGGCTGGCAATTAAAACAAAGGGGCAGCGCTTCGATCAAATTGGTAGGGCGCGCACAAGAAGCGCAAAAAACGCGACAAAAGCAAGCGAAAGCTGTAAAAGGGTGTGGAATGAGAACTGAGCAGGCAATACCACGGCCTTCACTCAGTGGGAGGATCAAGATGAAACCGCCGCGTTACCCGGGCGACCCGGCGGCAGCGCTGCTCCAGCGCCGCCGCGATCTGGAGCTGAGCTTTCTCATCTATGCGCCGCATTAGTGTTGACAGCCGTTAAATCTATAACCGAAGCTGAATGCGCGGCCGGCCGGCGGTGCCGGAGGCGGCAGTTTCAACACGCGGCTTTCTCCTGCGTGAGCGGAGCTGAATCAGACGGTGAGCGCGCGCACACACACACCGGAGAGACTCGTTATCCGCAGACGGCCTTTGTCTAAAGGCACGGCAGGAGTCAACAAAGTGGAAAGCCGGCGCTGGTGCCGAGTGGCCGTGAGAGGTCACAGCCCGGCGCGCACTGCCGGCCGTTTTTACACGTCAGCCTCTCGCCGGACTGCGGCCCGGTCCGGGCGCGCAGAGTGTTTGTGTTCTTACACACTGCGTTTGACGCCGACCATAAAACCGGTGATGTGTGGCTCAGGAGCACTGCATAAATCCATACTCTGTGTGCAAACACCGGTTTTTATGTTAGAAATCGCTTTGTTGACGCTGCTTCCCAGGGCGCAGCTCCATAAGGCGACGCGTATTGAGACCGGTATTATGCAGGTCCGTTCACTATTATGCATGCATTGCTTCTGGCCGGCCGGGGCAAGCATACATCGGTAGCTGTCAACTTACTGGAACTCAGAGCTGGACCTATCCGTGGCCGAGCTACACAATATACAAAGTAGACCTAACCGTCCTCAAAGCATGCTAACGACTAGATGGAAGGGGAACGAAAATACACCAGCACACCGATCGATCCCTTTCAAATTCCTGTCCCTTCTCTACCCACGCTATTCGCGGTGGGAACCAGCGACATCAGCAGATCTAACATGCAACTCAGGACGTTTCTTTTACAGCCGAGGACGGCCCGATCCAGCCGGAACCTATCCATCTCCGGCCGGATTCCAGCGTCGGCTCTGAAAGGACCCTGCCATCCGTCCTCGGACGGCATCCTGGGGCCATACATTTACCGACGGACAGAAACGTGACCCCTGACACAAGAGTAGGAGAGCAGTAGAGAGGCAGTGATCGGTGGACACCGCGGGACCAGTGGCCGACGACCGGGTACCAACGGCCAGCAGGGAGGACCAGTGTGAGAGGAGAAGTAACGAGAGAATGAAACCGTGGCGGCAGGTCGGTTATCTGGGCCAGAAGGGACCATCGGGACCAGAGCCGCGGGTCGGTCGGTCGGTTATCTGGACCAGAAGGGACCATCGGGACCAGAGCCGCGGGTCGGTCGGTCGGTTATCTGGGCCAGAAGGGACCATCGGGACCAGAGCCGCGGGTCGGTCGGTCGGTTATCTGGGCCAGAAGGGACCATCGGGACCAGAGCCGCGGGTCGGTCGGTCGGTTATCTGGGCCAGGAGGGACCATCGGGACCAGAGCCGCGGGTCGGTCGGTCGTTGGGTGGGACCGGGCGGCCTCCACGCCGTGCCGGGGCGCGTCCGCCTACCATCTGCCACCGTCGCGCTCCTCCAGTCCTCTGCTCCTCCAGTTCCGCCTGGTCCGGATCGGCGCACACAGACAGTGACATATCGTTCAACTGACCCCGGTGTGACTTCACACACAGAGAGAGAGACCGTCACGTCGCCAACCGCCACCGCCACCGCTGGCTCGACGGTGACGTCAGAGACAGGTCAGCGCGGTGTCAGCGCCGGTCACAGAGGGCGCACCAGGGTCACGGGAATGAACAGCTCAGGTTCAGAGGTGGTTTGGCATGAAATTAAGGCAAGCAGTTTGCCCGGAACGCTGGTACAGTTATGGCAAGAAGCTAAAATAAACCCAATATGAGGAAAGATCAAGCTACTGCTGGCGTCCTGGTCAAATCTAGTTTCTTTTTATACAAGCCAATTTATCACAGCATACTTCCCGACCTTTTGCCATGTGCATGTATGGGCAATGTCCAGTCCAGTTGCAGCCTGCTAAGCTGGATACCGTCATAGCTTCTGACAAACCGTTACCTGATTATCGGATTACAAGTTGCAAAACAAAAGAAGTGGTTCCATTGTGACTTGAGGAATGAATAAGCTAAGCTTTGTGCCGCATTACTACGAGACATCATTTCTTCAGCATTCTGGGTAACACGTGACTAAAGTTAGCTGATAAATTAATATACAACCAGCAAAACACGACATAGGTAAACACATTTAATTTAGGCCGACATACAGTCAGCAGCACTTGAGTCAACGCGCTGGTCGCCGCTCTCAGTGTACAACATCTCATCTGGTCTCATCTGGTCTCATCTGGCCGCGTCTGTGAAATGAATGAGCGTCGCGGACCCTGCGGCGGCGCTACCGTCCCGAGAGAGAGACGGCGTGTGTGGCCTCACGGCCCGCAATCAAGGTGCAATGAAAGAGAAAACCCGCGCCCGGTCGGCTGCCGGCGGGAGGGCTGATGGGGTGCCCGGGGCGTGGACCTGCCGCCCGCGGCCCCCGGCCGCCGCCGCCGGCCGCCCACTGCTTTCCACCGGCCGCCGGCCTCTTGTTTGGCTGCGGCGAGAGGAGAGCGCGGCCAGGCGCCGCTCAGAACGCGCGTGTGTGCCGCGACCCTGACCCGCCGCTGACCCGGACGGCGCCACCGCCTGCACGACCGACCCGGCTGACCAACTCGGCCGAGTGAACAGGGACCGCTACTGGCCTCCGCTATCGTGCCGGGCTCCACTGCAGGAACGCCAACATCGCTGTACCAGCACAAGCCGCTGACCGGGCCAAACATGCCTGATCATCTTAACTGACGACCGCCGACCCCAGCTGACCCGCGGTGACCCGCGGTGACCCCTGCCGACCCGTGCGGCCCCGCGCACGCCCCGCAGCAGCAGGAGCAGCGGCGACCGGTTGCGTGCGTCGCGGCCCGGTATTCGCGCTGATGGTGTCGTTACCGACCGGCTGATGTCGGAGGTCGCACGTCACTGGTGCACGGCGGCTGGCGTGACGGAATCCGCCCGGACGCCTTCCTCGTTCGAATGAGTTCGTGCCAGAGATATCCGTCCTTAATCTGGCAGTATGAGGGCGGGAACAATAACTTTCGAAATTAATAATGCGCGGTAACTGAAGCCGTTTAGGAAATTCGTGCTACCGTCAGTACACCAAATTAGGCAGCTTTGTAATCATGCTTACTACAAGCCGCAAACCATTCGGCAAGACTGGATATACTGGCTCTTGTTGATCGAAACGAAATCATATGTATCGGCTTCGGCCATCATTTTAGGAGCGTCACACTTGAGTGAACGTTTCTCCGACAGCATCCTCCGGCTACCAACAATCTCTGCCCTGCGACCTCCGGCTACCAACAATCTCTGCCCTGCGACCTCCGACCACCAACAATCTCTGCTCTATCACAATCGTTTACTCCGTGTCGCAACCACATCAGCCCATTCCCTGCGGCAGTGAGCGCTCCGACCAAATGCCGGGGACGTGGCCGGACAAAGTACTCCTGCCCGTCCAATTCCCTATAACACGGCGGCACAAAGTGCCCCTGAGCGGCTGCCCTGGTCGTGACGACGCATTCTGAGCAGGCCTTGCTCAGACCGTCTGTTTTCCTCCCCTGGCGGCCCGGGGCGCGCTGCCGCCGGTGACCGCCGAGTGCAGCTGGCGGCGGATTAGCTGCGGCTCCCCGGGCCGCTCTCCGCCGGCCGGAGGTGCGTCAGCCGCCCGCGCCGGCACACCGTGATGGCCGGCCAACAAAGAGCGGCGCTGCGGCCGGCGCCGCCGAGTGGGAACCAGTCGTGAGCGACGCACAAAAGACCAATCAAACAAACAGCGACGCGGCGGGCAGACCGGCCGGCCACTGCCAGTCATCGCAGCCGGCGACACTTGAATAGCCGCGCGGCCACCGCCAGTCGAGGACGGACGGAGCGGGGGAGGAGGAGCGGGCCCTGGACTGACGAGAGGGAGGAGGAGGAGCGGGCCCTGGACTGACGGGAGGGAGGAGCGGGCCCTGGACGGAGCGGGAGGGAGGAGCGGGCCCTGGACTGACGGGAGGGAGGAGGAGGAGCGGGCCCTGGACTGACGGGAGGGAGGAGGAGGAGCGGGCCCTGGACTGACGGGAGGGAGGAGGAGGAGCGGGCCCTGGACTGACGGGATGGAGGAGCGGGCCCTGGACGGAGCGGGAGGGAGGAGCGGGCCCTGGACTGACGGGAGGGAGGAGCGGTCCCTGGACGGAGCGGGAGGGAGGAGCGGGCCCTGAACTGACGGGAGGGAGGAGCGGGCCCTGGACTGACGGGAGGGAGGATCGGCCCTGGACTGACGGGAGGGAGGAGCGGGCCCTGGACTGACGGGAGGAGGAGCGGGCCCTGTACTGACGGGAGGGAGGAGCGGGCCCTGGACGGAGCGGGAGGGAGGAGCGGGCCCTGGACGAGGAGGATCGGACCCTGGACTGACGGGAGGGAGGAGCGGGCCCTGGACGGAGCGGGAGGGAGGAGCGGGCCCTGGACGAGGAGGAGCGGGCCCTGGACGGACGGGTGGGAGGAGGAGCGGGTCCTGGACGGAGCGGGAGGGAGGAGCGGGCCCTGGACTGACGGGAGGGAGGAGCGGGCCCTGGACGGACGGGAGGGAGGAGCGGGCCCTGGGCTGACGGGAGGGGGGATCGGCCCTGGACGGACGGGAGGGAGGAGCGGGCCCTGGACTGACGGGAGGGAGGAGCGGGCCCTGGACTGACGGGAGGGAGGAGGCGCGGGCCTTGGACGAGGAGGAGGGAGGAGCGGGCCCTGGACTGACGGGAGGGAGGAGCGGGCCCTGGACGGAGCGGGAGGGAGGAGCGGACCCTGGACGGAGCGGGAGGGAGGAGCGGGTCCTGGACGGAGCGGGAGGGAGGAGCGGGCCCTGGACTGACGAGAGGGAGGAGGAGGAGCGGGCCCTGGACTGACGGGAGGGAGGAGCGGGCCCTGGACTGACGGGAGGGAGGAGCGGGCCCTGGACGGAGCGGGAGGGAGGAGCGGACCCTGGACGGAGCGGGAGGGAGGAGCGGGTCCTGGACGGAGCGGGAGGGAGGAGCGGGCCCTGGACTGACGAGAGGGAGGAGGAGGAGCGGGCCCTGGACTGACGGGAGGGAGGAGCGGGCCCTGGACGGAGCGGGAGGGAGGAGCGGGCCCTGGACGGACGGGTGGGAGGAGCGGGCCCTGGACGGAGCGGGAGGGAGGAGCGGGCCCTGGTCGGAGCGGGAGGAGGAGCGGACCCTGGACGGAGCGGGAGGGAGGAGCGGGCCCTGGACGGAGCGGGAGGAGGAGCGGACCCTGGACGGAGCGGGAGGGAGGAGCGGGCCCTGGACGGAGCGGGAGGGAGGAGCGGGCCCTGAACTGACGGGAGGGAGGAGGCGCGGGCCTTGGACGAGGAGGAGGGAGGAGCGGGCCCTGGACGGAGCGGGAGGGAGGAGCGGTCCCTGGACTGACGGGAGGGAGGAGCGGGCCCTGGACTGACGGGAGGGAGGAGGCGCGGGCCTTGGACGAGGAAGAGGGAGGAGCGGGCCCTGGACTGACGGGAGGGAGGAGGAGGAGCGGGCCCTGGACTGACAGGAGGGAGGAGCGGGCCCTGGACGGACGGGAGGGAGGAGCGGGCCCTGTACTGACGGGAGGGAGGAGGAGGAGCGGGCCCTGGACTGACGGGAGGGAGGAGCGGGCCCTGGACTGACGGGAGGGAGGATCGGCCCTGGACTGACGGGAGAGAGGAGCGGGCCCTGGACGGACGGGAGGGAGGAGCGGGCCCTGGACTGACGGGAGGGAGGAGCGGACCCTGTACTGACGGGAGGGAGGAGGAGGAGCGGGCCCTGGACTGACGGGAGGGAGGAGCAGGCCCTGGACTGACGGGAGGGAGGAGCGGGCCCTGGACTGACGGGAGGGAGGAGCGGGCCCTGGGCGGAGCGGGAGGAGGAGCGGACCCTGGACGGAGCGGGAGGGAGGAGCGGGCCCTGGACGGACGGGAGGGAGGAGCGGGCCCTGGACGGAGCGGGAGGAGGAGCGGACCCTGGACGGAGCGGGAGGGAGGAGCGGGCCCTGGACGGACGGGAGGGAGGAGCGGGCCCTGGACGGAGCGGGAGGAGGAGCGGACCCTGAACGGAGCGGGAGGGAGGAGCGGGCCCTGGACTGACGGGAGGGAGGAGCGGGCCCTGGACTGACGGGAGGGAGGAGCGGGCCCTGGACTGACGGGAGGGAGGAGCGGACCCTGTACTGACGGGAGGGAGGAGGAGGAGCGGGCCCTGGACTGACGGGAGGGAGGAGCGGGCCCTGGACTGACGGGAGGGAGGAGGAGGAGCGGGCCCTGGACTGACGGGAGGGAGGAGCGGACCCTGTACTGACGGGAGGGAGGAGGAGGAGCGGGCCCTGGACTGACGGGAGGGAGGAGCGGGCCCTGGACTGACGGGAGGGAGGATCGGCCCTGGACTGACGGGAGGGAGGAGCGGGCCCTGGGCGGAGCGGGAGGGAGGAGCGGGCCCTGGACTGACGGGAGGGAGGAGCGGGCCCTGGACGGACGGGAGGGAGGAGCGGACCCTGTACTGACGGGAGGGAGGAGGAGGAGCGGGCCCTGGACTGACGGGAGGGAGGAGCGGGCCCTGGACTGACGGGAGGGAGGATCGGCCCTGGACTGACGGGAGGGAGGAGCGGGCCCTGGACGGACGGGAGGGAGGAGCGGGCCCTGGACTGACGGGAGGGAGGAGCGGGCCCTGGACTGACGAGAGGGAGGAGCGGGCCCTGGACTGACGGGAGGGAGCGGGAGGGAGGAGCGGGCCCTGGACGAGGAGGAGCGGCCAGCGCGGCGCTCCGCTGCTAATTGGACATTGCACAGCCAGCAGCGGAGGAGGGAGCAGCGCTGAGCGCCTGCTGGCTGGCTGGCGCCAGGGCGGCGGAACGGCGGAAGGGCGGAGCGCACACCGCTAGGTATTCGGAGATACCATCACAGGCCGCGGCGCCACGCTGCGAGCAGCTTCCACCCACACACGCCGACTCCGGCTGTAGCTCTCACACACACCAACTCGGGTTGCGCTTCATACAGTCAATAATACGGGGGTGTCTCACTGAAGGAATCGTAATATGCAGGGTGCCAGGCTCATGGCGGCACCACACCCAGGATCCGCATACTGGCCAAGGAGAATCAGAGTTACGGCTGCCAGGATTTCACTGCCAGCCGGGCACAGGAATTAGGAGCTGTTTCACTTGATAAGTTGCCGTCATATTCTGCCCGCTGCGAGCGCACGCTTAATTGAGCGGCTTTACGGCGCCGGGTCGCGCAGGCCGTGCTGCTGCGGTGGCGAGCGGCGGTGGGGCGGCGATCGGATGCCCCACGGCACCGTCTCGGCGCTCCGGGGACGGCCGGCAACTCCCGGCGCTCCGGGGCCGGCCGGCAACTCCCGGCGCTCCGGGGCCGGCCGGCAACTCCCGGCGCTCCGGGGCCGGCCGGCAGCTCCCGGCGCTCCGGGGCTAGCCGGCAATTCCCGGCGCTCCGGGGCCGCCCGGCAACTCCCGGCGCTCCGGGGCCGGCCGGCCGCCGCGGGGGCGACAGGTGCGTCTGCGTGGCCGGCCAGCGGACCCCTGTTTACGGCGGCCCCGGTGCGGCACCTTCACGCCCCTCCTTTGTCGGAGCGTGAAAGGGGAGGGCGATCGCGGAGGGGCGCCGCGCGAGACGGACGTTACGGCGGCGCTACTGCCCACAACGAGTCGCAGGACCGGGCCGACCGACCGGACCACCGGCGGCCGTGACTTACCACGATCAAGCCGGACCGCCGTATAAAATGACCGGGATTGGCCACGGTTTCGTCGCGTAATTTGCCTATCTTCGCCCGTCTCCTCAGGGTCACGAGCTCCATGACCTGTTCCCTCCGTGTTCCCTCTGCGGTTGGCTCCGTGTACCCGCCGGAGCCTCGCCCCCAGCCCAGCGCGCAGTCTTTGTTCCCGAACCGCTCGCTGCGCATGAGCCGGGACACAATCTCACCATCACGAATCGCGCGCACAAGCAGTCACAGCGGGCGACCCGTCCGACTGCGCAAAAGCGATTCTCTCTCTCCGAGAATCAGAATCATAATGAATCGCATCCGCCACGACTGCGCTTACCTGTTTTTCCCGCTTCAGTCAGATCGTACAGTGCACAGTAATCTTTAATCAACTCTATTATCTGCGGCGCAGGCGATTCTGACCGGCCGGAGTCCGCCGCTGCGGCGCCACACGGTCGGTAATTGTGTGCGCTCCGATGAAATATGCACGTGGCCTGGGGCCGCATACCAGCGTGGCCCTGGCGCGGCGCGGCGGACCGGGTGGTGGCGGCAGCGGCGAGCGGCGGACCGGGTGGTGGCGGCGGCGGCGGCGGGCGGCGGCGGACGGCGGCGGACCGCCTCACGCGCTGCCGCCGCTGCGGGCGGCCGGGTCGGGCCGGGTCGAGACGGGACGGGACGGGAGGCCGCCACCACCACCGCCGCCGGCACCGCCAATGATGAACATCCCGGCGCGCCGCTAACAAAGAGACAGACCGGGGAATGGGACCAGATGGGACCAGAACGGGCCGGCGCCGAAGACCGAGCAACGGGACAGACACATACACAGACAGAAAGACAGAGTGGCGCTGATGCGTGG
>JAXIVJ010000700.1:0-85000 GCA_036785665.1 Chirona hameri | reverse complement strand
TCCTCTCCCGTATTATTCCTTTTCACTTTACGACCTCTTCCGAGCGGATCTCATTCAATCGTGAATCAAAAAGGCCCTCAGCCGGCCGGTAGATAATGGGAGGAGGGTTGGCTGCGGGCCGGCGAGGAGGCAGGGACGCGCCGCGCCGCCGCCCCGGCCCTCCGCGCCTGGCCCGGGGCGCTGTTAATCTACCTCCCGTCCATCGGAGGGCCGCCGCTGGCCGGGGGAGCCGGTCCCAGCCCGGCCGCGACCCGGCCCCGGCGCTGCGGACGGCCGACCAAATTCCGAACGTGTCCAGAAAATTACCACCCGAACGCGACCCGCAGGTAATAGCAGGCTTCCAGTTAAACGCGCGGGCGGCTGGCGTGGGGCGGCGGCGGCGGACCACCTCGCACGGCGGAGGTGAGAGCGGGGCGACGGAGCATCACGCTGGGAGCGGCGCCTCGGGTGGCGGAGGCGTACTGCGGAGACACGCCACAGGTCAGCAAGGTCTCCGTTCGTGACGCGTGGTTGATTCGACCACCGCAGCAATCAGTCAATCAGAACAAAGCGGGCGAGCCTGTCACCTCGGCGGAAGGCGCTCGGTTTCTTCAGTTAAATGTACGTGTCCATCAGCGGTTACATTGTAATGGCGGTACAATTTAGAACGACAGGAAGTACTCCAAATGAGATAATAACAGCCATTTCCATATAATTGGGAATAATCTTTCCACCATTTGGTTTCCGGGAAACACATGTCGGCATATCCCGTAAACACGGCCGATTTTAGATGGCTGAGATCGTCGGAATATTGACGGCCGACCTGATCACTTGGGAGCTCATAATCACGAGTTTGGTCAGAATTAATTAGTACTAACGATTGGCCCGGCGCGTCCAGCCGTCCGAGTATCACACGAGATCTCGGACCCAAAAATAGCTATCAAGATCATGAGTAGGCATTGCGCAAGCATTCGGGGACATGCTTTCATGCTCTATCAAGGTCTGAGGCGCTACACGTTTCACTGTGGCCGCTCAGAGTCGGCCCGGTGACGCGTCTATTAGCATTACGCCCATGTACCCCCATGTTCCTCTTCTCAGCAGACGGCACCGCTATGTGCTAAGCAGGTTTGATTTCTCTGGCGGTTGTGTACGAACAGTCTCTGATTTCGCGATACTCGCGCTGGCGTGAACTTCTGAGAACAGTTTAGCATATTCAACAAGAGTCAGCCATAGGTAATAACGGCCGACATTGGAACCCGAAATTGAAGGTCTTAGATTCAACAGTTTACACAAATGATGCAACAGCGTCTCTGAATCATGCATGAATTCGTTCCGAATGAGTTTTTGTCTGAGCCGGCAGCTGGTTAGCTGGTTGTCTCCCCGCACGGAGGAGGTCCGTTATCTGCCGCACGTTCACCACTAACTGGCTGGATTGGCGGTCAGCCGACTCTGAGCTGGGCGGGGGGAGCGTGGTGTGGGGGAGAGGGGGTTGGGCGGCAGCTCGGCGCCGGCCAGCTCACGTGCTGCTGGGCCGAGACGAGCGGCCGCCGACCAGAGGCGCCAAGCCACCCCTGCTGGCCCCTGTGACCTCTGGCGTAGCCCGGCCGGCTCGTGCAGGCACGCCGACTCAGAAGCATACAGTGGCAGCGATCACGCCGAATGTCCGTGCACAAGCACAATGCCGTGATGCTGACGGGATTGGAGAGACAGTTTTGGGCCGCATTATCCAGCCGTTCCTACCCTCCACCACAGTCTGTCCACAGTCACACTGGCTCCTTCCAGGCGGCCAGTGCCACGACCGGCATTGCAGCCGCGGCAGAAATCCTGTCCGTGTCCAGCGAGGCGGGTAAAGTCCATGTTTCGATTAATATCCTGACGCGCCCCGAACAATCGCTGATAGTGTATCCCAGTTCAATTCGAACAATACACACCCGGTCCCGGCCGCCACACGGTCCCGGCACACACGGTCCCGGCAATACACGGTCCCGGCACACACGGTCCCGGCACACACGGTCCCGGCAATACACGGTCCCGGCAATACACGGTTCCGGCCGCCACACGGTCCCGGCACACACGGTCCCGGCAATACACGGTCCCGGCCGCCACACGGTCCCGGCACACACGGTCCCGGCAATACACGGTCCCGGCCGCCACACGGTCCCGGCACACACGGTCCCGGCAATACACGGTCCCGGCAATACACGGTCCCGGCAATACACGGTCCCGGCAATACACGGTCCCGGCAATACACGGTCCCGGCAATACACGGTCCCGGCAATACACGGTCCCGGCAATACACGGTCCCGGCAATACATGGTCCCGGCACACACGGTCCCGGCAATACACGGTCCCGGCAATACACGGTCCCGGCAATACACGGTCCCGGTAATACACGGTCCCGGCAATACACGGTCCCGGCAATACACGGTCCCGGCCGCCACACGGTCCCGGCAATACACGGTCCCGGCAATACACGGTCCCGGCCGCCACACGGTCCCGGCACACACGGTCCCGGCAATACCCGGTCCCGGCAATACACGGTCCCGGCAATACACGGTCCCGGCAATACACGGTCCCGGCAATACACGGTCCCGGCAATACACGGTCCCGGCAATACACGGTCCCGGCACACACGGTCCCGGCAATACACGGTCCCGGCAATACACGGTCCCGGCAATACACGGTCCCGGCAATACACGGTCCCGGCAATACACGGTCCCGGCAATACACGGTCCCGGCCGCCACACGGTCCCGGCAATACACGGTCCCGGCAATACACGGTCCCGGCCGCCACACGGTCCCGGCACAAACGGTCCCGGCAATACCCAGTCCCGGCAATACACGGTCCCGGCAATACACGGTCCCGACAATACACGGTCCCGGCAATACACGGTCCGGCAATACACGGTCCCGGCACACACGGTCCCGGCCGCCACACGGTCCCGGCACACACGGTCCCGGCACACACGGTCCCGGCACACACGGTCCCGGCACACACGGTCCCGGCAATACACGGTCCCGGCACACACGTTCCCGGCAATACACGGTCCCGGCAATACACGGTCCCGGCAATACACGGTCCCGGCCGCCACACGGTCCCGGCACACACGGTCCCGGCCGCCACACGGTCCCGGCAATACACGGTCCCGGCCGCCACACGGTCCCGGCAATACACGGTCCCGGCACACACGGTCCCGGCAATACACGGTCCCGGCAATACACGGTCCCGGCACACACGGTCCCGGCAATACACGGTCCCGGCCGCCACACGGTCCCGGCAATACACGGTCCCGGCAATACACGGTCCGGCAATACACGGTCCCGGCAATACACGGTCCCGGCAATACACGGTCCCGGCAATACACGGTCCCGGCAATACACGGTCCCGGCACACACGGTCCCGGCAATACACGGTCCCGGCAATACACGGTCCCGGCAATACACGGTCCCGGCAATACACGGTCCCGGCACACACGGTCCCGGCAATACACGGTCCCGGCACACACGGTCCTGGCAATACACGGTCCCGGCACACACGGTCCCGGCAATCACGGTCCCGGCAATACACGGTCCCGGCAATACACGGTCCCGGCCGCCACACGGTCCCGGCAATACCCGGTCCCGGCAATACACGGTCCCGGCAATACACGGTCCCGGCAATACACGGTCCCGGCAATACACGGTCCCGGCAATACACGGTCCCGGCACACACGGTCCCGGCAATACACGGTCCCGGCCGCCACACGGTCCCGGCCGCCACACGGTCCCGGCACACACGGTCCCGGCAATACACGGTCCCGGCAATACACGGTCCCGGCCGCCACACGCCGGCGCAGTGCTCAGACAATATCTACGACAGGAATTTCGTGTGGATCGCCATTACTCCTTCGACTTGACTTTCTGATGCGCTCGTCAAACAACACCTGCACCGGAATACGCTCGGATATGGATGCTTTTCGATGATGACAAAGGACCACCAGGCGAGTAAACATTGTAGGAACCGTATCCTTGGGCTGCAAATGTCGTTTGAACACGGAAAATTGCAGTTATATCGGTAATGTATGCGCTATGTCTCAATATACCTTGCCATTAAGTTATCGCCAACGGAAAGAAGAAAGTATTGCAAGAAATGTGTCATGCTACGGACCTACTGCATGGGCGTGGATTTCCAGAGACACAGTCATCGTCAGGGAATATAAGTTACGTCACCTCATAGCATTTACAAGCCCACACCCACATCGTTCACGATAAAAAAGTTTATCACACATCAAAACACCTGCTAGTAGATACCACAAAAAGAAGAAAGCACACAGCAGCGGCGGCGGCGCTGTGACCTACCTTGACGCTGGTGACCTGCGGTGTGACGCCGTGCGCCAGGATGGCCGTGACCTCGACTTCGTACTGGTTGAGTCCCGACTCCCGATCCAGCACCTCGGCCGTGGAGAGCACACCGCGCCGTCCGTCCACGGCAAACGCCCGACTCGTGGGCCGGCCGCGCGCCGTCACGTTCGTCACATAGTACTCGATGTCGCTCAGCGAGCTGGTGGGGAACGTGGCGGAGACGGTGAGTACGCTGGTGCCCACCGGCTGGTTCTCCAGCACGCTGGCGCGGTACTGTTTCTCGCCGAACACCGGGCCCGGCGTGGCGGTCCTCCCGAGGATCGTGATGACCGTGTCGGTGGCGCGACGCTGCGCCTGCGCCGCCTCGTCCGTGGCAGTGACCGTGACCTGGTAGGTGGCCGCCGGGACGGCCAGGTCGCGGGTCAGCACCAGGTCGCCGTTCAGCCGGTCCAGCTGGAACAGCGAGCGGTCGCCGTCGGCCAGCTCGTACGTGACGCGGCCGTTGGTGCTGGCATCTGGATCCTCGGCGCGCACCGTGGTCACCACGTAGCCGCGCCGCGAGTTCTCCGGCAGGATGGCCGTGCTCATCGAGACGAACTCCGGCGCACTGTCGTTGATGTCATCCACGATCACGGTGGCGAGCTTCTCGGCGCTGAGCCGCTTCTCAGGCGGCTGCGCCAGGTCGGTGGCCAGGATCGTCAGCCGGTACGTGTCGGCCACCTCTCGGTCGATCGGGCCCTTCACGTAGATGACGCCCGTGTCATGGCGGATGCCGAAGTGATCGCCGCGCGGCTCCTGGCGCGCGATGCTGTACTCGACGCGGCCGTTGTCGCCCGAATCGGTGTCGGAGGCGCGCACGGTGACGATCTGCGTGCCCGGCTCGATGCCCTCCGGGATCTGGTTCACGATGGCCGTGATCGGGAAGCTCGGAGGATTGTCATTGACGTCCTTCACGAAGATGGAGAAGGTGATGGTGGCGGTGTTCCTCGGCTTGCCCGCATCGCTGGCCGTGATGTTCATGTTATAGACGCTCTGACGCTCAAAGTCGAGCGCCTTGTCCAGGAAGAGCGTGCCGGTGTGCGTGTCGATGCGGAAGGTGCCCTGACCGGCACCGCTGGCGATGCCGAAGCTGACCTCCTGGTTGATGCCGAGGTCGGGGTCGGTGGCCTGGAACTGCATTAGTTCCGTGCCGATCTCGGTCGTCTCCGGGATTGAGATGGACGCCTCCGTCTGCGTGAACTCGGGCTGGTTGTCATTCTCGTCCAGCACGTCTACGCGCACGGTGGCCGTGGTTGTGAGCGACGCCTCGGCGGCGGCGTCACTGGCGGCCACTGTCAGCACGTAGCGATCCTCCGCCTCGCGGTCCAGCAGGCCTGCCACCAGCAGCTGGCCAGTGCTGGCATCCACGCGGAACTTCTCGTCTTCGTTGCCGTCGACCAGCGCGTACACGACGTCGCCGTTGAGCGCGGCGTCGGCATCGGTGGCCGAGATGCGCGCCACGAGGGTGCCGATCGAGGACAGCTCGCTCACCTGAGTCGACTGCGGCAGCCGCGTGAACACGGGCGCGTTGTCGTTGGTGTCGACGATGTGGATGTTGACCTCGGCGGTGTCGTTGCGCGGCGAGACGCCGCTGTCGCGCACCACCGCCTCCAGCGTGATAAAGTTGCGACCCGTCTCCGCCACGAGCGCCTCACGGTCGAAGTAGTGCAGCGTCTTGATGAAGCCGCTCTTCGGGTCGACGGTGAAGTCGGTGGCGTCCGAGGCGAGCGCGAACGTCAGCTCGGCGTTGCGCCCCTTGTCCTGGTCAGACGCTAGCAGCTTGCCAACGTACGAGTCTGGCGGTTCGTTTTCGGCCACGTAGAAGTTGAACGTCTTGTTTCCAAACACGGGCGAGTGGTCATTCACATCTATCACATGGATGACGACAGATGTAGTGGAGCTGCGAGGAGGGTCGCCGTGATCAGTGGCCACCACCGTGATGGCGTAGTAGTCCCACTCCTCTCTGTCCAGAGCACTCTTGATGTAGAGGTAGCCGTCCGGGAAGATCCCGAACTTCTCCTGCTCGTTGCCGTGTGTGATCTCATACGAGATGAAGCCGTTTTTGCCCTCGTCGGCGTCCGAGGCTGTCAGAGAGAAGAAGCGGTCGTTGACGGCCGTCGACTCGAGCAGCGAGGCCTCGTAGGACGGGTGACCGAACACGGGAGTGTGGTCGTTCACATCGTCAACCAGCATCGCAATCTTTTGGCGAGCACTGAGTGGTGGGGTGCCGCCGTCCACAGCCGTTACCTCCAGCTCGAACTGACGCTGCTTCACCAGCTCTAGCTTCTTTGTCAGATAAATCATGCCCGTCTCCGGGTCGATCTTGAAGAAGCTGCCCGGGTTCTTGGAGAGCGAGTACGTGATCTTGCGGTTGTCACCAGCGTCGTTGTCCTCGGCACGGGACAGGAAAACTTCGTGGCCGATCGGGCGGCGTTCCTCGACGTGCGCCACCGTCCGCGACTTCTTGAAGCGCGGTGGACTGTCGTTGACGTCATCCACGTCAATGTGTACGAGCGTGGCGCCGTACGAGCCACTGGAGGTAGCCACCACCTTCAGATGGTAAGTGGCCGTCTCCTCACGGTCAATACGACGGGCCGTCTTTATCTCGCCCGACGCCGCGTCCATCGAGAAGATGCCGTCCCTGTCGCCGGAGACGATGGCGTACGACACGTCCGCGCCGTCCGGGGCGTTCGAGACGCTCACCTTGCCCACCACGCGGCCAGTGTCAGGCGTCTTCTTGCCGGGGTCCTCAGCGACAGAGAAGCGGTAGCCGTCGGTTGCGTCGAACTCAAGGTCCCGCAACTGGTCACTCTCGAGAACAATGTCGACCACGGCGTCTTCCTGAGCGCGACGGCCGCCCATATCGGCTACCGACACTTTGAGCTGGTAGCTGGACTTCACGCTCCTGCTCAGTTTGCCATTCAGACGCACAACGCCAGTCGCCTTCTCGATCTCGAACGTGTTCTCGTCGCCCTCGGTAATCTCATAGCTGATGATGGCGTTTTCGCCCTCGTCCTTGTCACTAGCTGTGACCTTGACGACCGGACTTCCCTTCTCCATGTCTTCCGGCACCGTCACAAAGTACCGCTGTGGGTAGATTTCGGGCGAGTTGTCATTGACGTCCTGCAGCTCGAGGTTGATGGTGGCGGTGGAGGAGACCGGAGGAATGCCCTGATCTCGCGCGATCACCTTTATGACGCAGTTCGGCATTGCCTCGCGGTCCAGTTTCGTCTTGGTTGTGACGCGGCCCGAGGAGGGTCCGAGCGCGAAAGTGCCCGGGTAGTCCTCCTCGACATCGTCATGGAAGAGGTATGTGACGGTGCCGTTGGTCCCCTGGTCATTGTCGACCGCCTCTACGATGGCCACCAGCGTGCGCGGCTGCGTGTTCTCAGACAGGCTGATGTTGACCACGGGCTCGCGGAACGTCGGCTGCTCGTCGTTCTCGTCCAGGATGCTGACCTTGAGCTGCGTCTCAGCCTTCTTCGGATTCGGGCCGCCGTCACGCGCCGTGATGTTGAGGAGCACCGTGTCCTTGAGCTCGCGGTCCAGCTCGGTGCGCGTCGTGATCAGGCCAGTGTTGACGTCGATGTTGAACCACTGCGATTCGTCTCCGGACACGATGGCGTAGTAGATGTTGGAGTTGATGCCGGTGTCCTCGTCTGTGGCTGTAATACCGGCCACGTAGGTACCCACCGGCACCGTTTCGCTCAGCACTGCCGAGTATTCCGACTTCTCGAAGGCCGGCGCGTGGTCGTTGATGTCGTTGACCTGGATGATGAGGAAGGCAGTGGAGCTGCGCGGCGGAGAGCCGCGATCCGTCGCCACGATCGTCAGGTTGTACTTGTTGAGCTTTTCGCGATCCAGCACACCGTTCACGCGCACGATGTCGAAGCTCTGCGACTTCTCGAGCCTGAAGTGGCCCAGCTGGTTGCCGTCAGTGATCTCGATGTAGGTCTCACTGTTGACACCCTCATCCATGTCCACCACGGACACGGCGGCCACCACAGAGCCGTTCTGGGCGTTCTCGTCGACGGTAGCGTGCTCGGCCGTGGCCGGGAAGTAGCGGAACTTGACGACCGGGTCGTGGTCATTGGCGTCCAGCAGGTTCACGGTGACGTACGTCCGCCCGTTCTGCTGCGGAGCGCCGTGATCGCGCGCGAACACAGTGAACACGCACGACTTGCTGCAGTTGACCGGTCCGGGACACTTTTGCTCACAGGAGAGCGTGTCAAGAGTAGAGATGACGCCCGTCTCCCGGTCCACCTCGAACTGCGTCTGATCGTCCGGCAGGAAGTAGGTGATGCGCGCGTTGTCGCCGTCGTCGGCGTCGCTCGCCATTACCTGCAGCACCGGGCTGCCCGGCGGCACTGACTCGTTCAGACTGACCGTGTAGTCGCTGTGATCGAAGATCGGCGGGTTATCGTTCACGTCAAGGATCGTGATGTTGACCAGGAGGTAGCCGAACAGCTTCGGGTTGCCGCCGTCCTCGGCTGAGATGTTGAGCTGGTAGAACATCTTGAACTCGCGGTCCAGCTGGCCCTTGGTCTCCATGTGGAGGTAGGGTGTCTCTCCGCTCGGGTTCGTCGTCACAACCAGCTTGAAGTTGTCATCCTCATTCCCGCCAATGATCTTGTAGTTGGTGGTGACGTCGTTCTCGCCGGCGTCGCCGTCGGAGGCCGTGTCCAGGATGACCCGCGTCCCCGTGTTGACCGACTCGGAGAAGCTGATGGCGATCGACGGCTCCGGGAACACGGGCGCGTTGTCGTTCACGTCCAGCACCACGATCCGCACCTCGATAGGGTACGTCGGCTGCGACGACAGGATCACCAGGTCGAACCTCTCCGAGCGGAGCGACTCACGGTCGAGGTCGCCGACGGTGCGGACCTCGCCGGTGGTGGCGTTCAGCCGGAACTCGCGCGGCTCCTCGTTGAAGCGGTACTTGAAGTTGGGCCGGATCGGGATCATGCCGATCAGCGTGTCCGAAGGCTCACCCTCCTGGATCTCGAACTCGACCCGTGTGGTGATGGCGCGCGACGGCTCGTAATCCTCTCGCACCGCTCGCGACCGGATCGGGCCCGCGCGGTCACCGGGACCCTGCGCGTTCCCAGTCAAACACTGCAGCAGCAGCGCCAACAACAGCCACACCGGCCGCATTTGTACTAGCTCCATGGTCCCGCGTCGGCACGCGGATGGCACAGTATTGGCACACACAGACACTCTCTCTCGCTCCTGGGCGGGCTGTCTCAGTCAGGATGGACGCGCACTGTCCACCCGAGCCGGCACTCGCTGCACTCACGTCATGGCACTGTCGCGCTGTCAGTACGTCGCGCCCGCGCCACGACCCGTCCTCGCGCACACCGCTCGCAAGACTGAGCCGGCGCCGCGCCGCGCCGGCGGGGGGAGGGGGAGGGGCAGGCACGCCGCCACCAATGGCGCGCCGCGCCGCCGCCGCGCCGCCCGAACAGGTAGGCTGGCCCGCAGCACCTGCCCGCCACATGCCTGCGCTGTCTGGGGAGACAGGGAGAAGTCTCCTCACTGCGGCACGCGCTCCCATGGCGATGGCGATGGGAAAACGCTCCCATGGGGTCTGGGGATGGAAAGAGGGAATGTGAGGAAATCATGAAATTAATGCATTCCAATTGACATTGCAGAGTGGTCCTTTGACAGTTGGAAATGGAAGAAGTCAATAGTTCGGATTCACTTTACCTTGTTTAGCGCTCCGAAACATCGGAAAGTACACTGAGAGACATCTCGTGGCAAAGCTTTGCACTACACCTGTAGCCAAACACAGGTACTCCCGAACGATGCCTGAATGTTTCGGCTTTCATTAGATGGATTTAAATAATATTTGACACTAACCCTCGCTTATTTCATTTTCTTTCCCAGTACCTACATTAACACATTCTCAGTCAGGATGGACATTGCAGATTGAAATTGATAGATCATTCATTCATTTGATAGATATTTTTGATTCGATTGAAATGCATGAAGAAAATTATATAAAAACACAAACGAGCTAACGAAACTAGTCTCCATAACAATTTCGGGAAGCCCTACCCACCCCGTAACACTAACCGACGTTAAGCATCGTATTCAGTCGTGTATCACATATCGGCGAGGGAAATCAGCAAACCCACGGGAATGCTCGTAAATAAAACATCACAGATTCACGAATCGCATAAATTCACATGCATAGGTATTCGTACTCCATGACCCTCGTGCAGTGGCGGATCTACGTTTCGAGTTTGGGGTGAATTTCGCTCAGTTTCGTCAGCGAAAAGTTGTTGACCGGGTGGGAGGGGGGGGGGGGGGGGGGGGAGGGTCGTCAGCCCAGAGTCGTTGAGCGGGGGGGGGGGGGGGGGGGGGGGGTGGCGTCGCATCGTCAACGGGAAAGGTCTTTGAGCGGGGGGGGGGGGTCGGATCGTCAACGAGAAAGGTCTTTGAGCGGGGGGGGGGGGGGTCGGATCGTCAACGGGAAAGGTCTTTGAGCGGGGGGGGGGGGGTCGGATCGTCAACGGGAAAGGTCTTTGAGCGGGGGGGGGGGGTCGGATCGTCAGCACGAAAGTTTCGTTGAGCGGAGAGGGGGGTAAATCTCGCCTTCCCGGAACAAAAACCACAACCTCCCGGAACGGTTGGCGAGGGGGATATACATTTGCCTACCAATTTGTCGTTTGGGGGGGGGGGGAATTGGGGCATTCCAGAACAGATTGACCAAAACAATCTCTAAATAACACACATCTCATATTTCGATAAAACTATGCGTCTGGGGTTATCTGGGCTGTTGATTTACGCTGTGAACTTTTTAGCCTCGTCCGTCCAATGTTTTCCATGGTTTTCGAGTTACAGCCTCGGGCTACTTTGTAATGTCAAGCAAAACTCACATTTTCAGCGGACAATATCTCCCATCTAAACCAGTAAAACGCCTTAATCGGCGGTAACCGAGCGGTATCTGTTGCTTCCCCGGGACAAACTACATACAAAATAAGTAGGGCATGATCTCCTTTCTCGAATCCGCCAAAAGAGAGTACGTCCTGAGCGCTGCATACTTCATCGTATAAATTAACCCTATTTGTAACAGGCTCCTGGCTACCCCTATTTGTAACAGGGGGGGGGGGGGGGCGGATTCCGCCCCGCCCCCCGGAGATCTCAAGATCTACCCGTCCGATTTTCACAAATTAAACGGTGTTTGGTTCCCCTCAACACGATCTACATTTCTAAATAATACAAAAAAGATACATTTTTGATAGGGGGCAACAGGGGGGCAAAAACTACAAATGTTAGTAGTATTTTTGATCCAACATAGCATTCATGTTTATCAACCGATTTTAACACAACTAATACGAATCGATAGGGAGTGAAATGGGAATTGATATATGTCGGTGGTGTCTGAAAATTTGAAAATCATAGGCGTGTGCAGGTCACTCAATATGGGGGTGAAGTAAATGCGTAATAAAACCATTTTTTGATGTTTTTTTTTTAATAAATGAAATGATATGTGATTGCGACATTAGACAAAACAGTTATAAATCATATTTTTGTGCCATAGGCGGTACCAGGTTAGTGCAAAAGGGAGGTCAAATTGGGAAAAAAATATTAACCGCAGACAAGTTGCTACCCAGTACTATAAATATGTTACTGATCGTAGATAGTTCCTTTTTGAATGTTGAATTCATCATAGGCGTATCCAGGATCCAAACTGGGCCGGGGCAAGACCTTTTGATAAGTATATTATCCGCCATTATGATACTAACTAGTCAACAGTGACTATTTCACTTACAACTTCAATTAACATTGCTTACCCCCCTTTTACCCTACCTGGACTCGCCTATTATCTTATAATCGTTCCTAGAGTAGCCTGTGGTGCGTGTTTCATCCGAAAACTGCAGTATGTTATGTCATTGTACGTCCATGCCTCTTAGTTTCCTTGCAATAATATGACCCCCTTTCTTCCATTGCTGAGCGCGCCTCCGCAAAAAATGACTGTATTCCCTTTTCTGGCCTCATATCTGCATATATCATTATAAACTAACCGTCTATTGCGCCGTTCTCGCTGGCATATCGTCATCACCATGCCAGTCACCCCCTTTTCATGTGCCTGAACACGCCCCTGAAACTCTATATGTAATTAATTATGCAAATAATGGAATCAGAAGCTATCTTTTACATCTTGATAGCTATACAAGCCCCTTACATTGCTCTATTGGCTTCCCGCCAAGCATTTAATACTTCCTGGAACCCCCCCCCCTTTTTCAAGCCCCTGAATCCGCCTCTGCCGTGCAATTTTTATGATATTACATTAACATCAACTAATTTTCACTTGTTGCAATCACCGTAAACCGATGTAACTCCTTCATACTTGAGGCAGTTAGGAAGAAACCGTGAAGATCGCATTTCTGTATTATCGCCAAATATCGCCTCCGAACCCACCCAAAACTGTGCCCTGGAACCGCCTCTGTTCAAGTTTAGAACTCAAAATTTTGACTCTAAATGTGGTATTCAATTCTATGAAAAGCCCAAAATTTCATGGGCCTGCTCCTAGCCGTTCTGGAGATATCTGCGAAAAACATGAGGGGGGGGGGGCGGAATCCGCCCCCCCCGCCTGTTACAAATAAGGTTAATGCTTAGATAAATCAAAACCTTTTTTTTTAATCAAGAATGATTTTTGTTCATTTCGACATTTGCATGTGCCACGCGCTGTGGTACCACCCCTATCAGAACGCACCATACCAAAATCAAAATTGATTTGATGGTCCTATCCAATGGTGAAAATACAATCTCATTCGGAGTAGTGGTTGCAAAGGCATTAGCTTCCGAAAAGCGTCTGTACGGCCGGTTCGGGCCGGGTCAAATGTAAATTTGTCTAGTAAGTTGACGGGAAACCTCACGGGCGCTTCGCGCCCGCTCGGTAATCATGCGTCATATACACCTATATACCATATGCAACGGTAAGGGAGCACACGTTGTAGTAACACATAGTCCTTTTAGTCCTTTTAATCCTCCAGAAAAATTACCAGGCCTCAATGCATGCCAACATAAAAACCAGTAAAACGCCTTTTTGGGCGATGACCGAGCGAGCGCGCTCTGGTAAAGCTAAAACAGGTTTGAAATATGAAACGGTAAGGGAACACTCGTGGTAGTAACACTGTCATTTTAGTCCTGCAGAAAAATTGCCAGGCCTCAAGGCATGCCAACATAAAAATTAAGTTGTATTAAATTGTTCATGATCTCCTTTCTCATATCCGCCAAAAGGGAGTACGTCCTGAGCGTTGCATGCTTCAGCGTATAAATTAATGCTTAGAATAATACAGCCATTTGTTATCAAGAATCATTTTTGCAAGTTTTTTTTGGTTAATTTCGACGTTCGCGTTCCCAGCTGCCACGCGCTGTGGGTACCACCCCTGTCAGAACGCACCATACCAACAACAAAATTTATTTGATGGACCTATCCAATGGTGAAAACCCAATCTCCATCGGAGCAGTGGTTGCAAAGTTATTAGCTTTAAAAAAAAAACGTCTGTTGTGCCGTGTCGGGCCGGTTCGGGTCAAATGTAAATTTGTCTAGTAAGTTGACGAGAAACCTCACGGGCGCTTCGCGCCCGCTCGGTAATCACCAGAATTATCAGGAACAATAGATTGTTATGATATAATCATTTTGGAAATTCGGAAATTTTGCTATTTCAACACGTGATCTCGGGTCAAATCACGTGATTTTATAATGTGGTCTTCTAAAATTCGGATTTTTTTTCATGCCAGAATGGACATCGATACATAAACATTCGATGTTAAAAAAATGTGATTTTTTTCTCTTCTAAATATAATATTCATATTTTTTTATTTGGAAAAATCATAGTCACCAGCACGTCTTTGGTAGTAACTTTGCACGTAATTGTGCTAGAGAGCTCAACTAAACGGCATTATGCTTAGGTATCTCGTCGACCTGCTTTCAATTATATACATCAGCCCTGTAGTCGCTCTGTGACCTGAAGGTCACGTGGCCAGAGGTCAACCGGTGCAGTCCACGTCAGATCGACCAAACCAAAAAATCCTACTTTTCACATTTCGATTGAACTATGTGTCGGGGGTTACTTGGGCCGTACATTCACACTATAAAAATTGTTAGCCCCGTCCGTCGAACGGTTTTCGAGTTATAACCTCAGGCATCTCTTTAATGTCGCACAAAGGTTTAATTTTCTTCGGGCGATATAATCAGGATATATCCTATAAATAATTTGAATGATATAAAGTTATGTATCATCAGAATAGCCTTGAACCACACATTAATGAAATGTAAGCTTGTGTGAGAACTCGAATGGAAAAGTGTCGAAATTTTGGCATGTGACCTCGGGTCAGGCCACGTGATTTCGTTATGTTCTCAGTAAAAATTCGTGATTTTTCTTAAGTGGAATAGGAGGGTGCAGGCCCTTTGAATCACGTGCCAACCTATTTCGCTCAGTGATCAAGATCACATGATGACATAATTAAATATTTCGCCAATAGAGGCGTCTGTGGGTCCTCAAGATATCAATTTTTTTCCTCTCTATTTCCAGACCGAGAATGTTATACGAATAGCTAAAAGTGTCTTCTGGAGAAAAAAACAACGTTCAATTGTGCGAAATAAAACGAAATATATCAACACATTATCTATTGTATAATCAAGCCAGGTCATTTGGGAAATCAACCTCAGGGGACATGACCTTGAGGTCATGGAGTGACCTGCGGGGGTCATGCTATGCATTATTGAATGCAGCTCGACGGGACAGATATAATGCCGTTGAGTTAAGCTCTCTAGCACAATAATTATGTGTAGAGTTATTACCAAAGACCATGATTTTTCGACAACAAAATATATATATAGGAAAAACCTATCTCCAATTTCTTACCATCGAAGGTCAATATAGCTAAGTCGATTCAAGCAAGAAACAAATTCCGAATTTTAAATGGCCACATGATAAATTACACGATCTGACCTACAACCGGTGGGTGCCGTCTGACCATTTTTAGTTTTATTGAAAAGTTGTGCATTGCGGGTTTCAAGGGCATGAAATGGTGGTGACCAAAAAATTCCCCCAACAATATTTTCCAAAATACGGCCTTCCGTATTTTCCCAAGTTCACTTTGCAGACATAATTTTGACGACCAATACTCCGAGACAAAAACAAAATTGAAAACCTTTTTTGTTTGAATCAGGATTAGTCGAAGAACAATTTGGCAATCACGGATTTTCGATTTTTGCTTTGTCACGTGACCTCGTGACCTACTTCTTGCGCCGTGACCTTGACCTGTTGGAAACTGAAATTAACATTTCCGTCTGATGACAATTTGAGCTTTATTGATGTACTTTCGTATACAAAAAGATAAAAAGTGGGGTTTGACCTGTAAAACCTACTTTTGGGGGCTTCCACATAAGACAACATTTTTTTCTTATCAAATTTGCCGTCCGACCATTTTTTATTTTCTTTAAAAGTTGTGCACTGGGGGTTTCAAGGGCGGGGATTCATTGGTGGTGAAGAAAAAAAAATAAGGCCTTCCGAAAATTTCCCAAGTTCACTGTGCAGACCTAATTTTGACGACCAATAACTCCGAGACTAAAGAAGTCATTTTGTGTATTGTTTGGATCGGGATTAGTCAAAGAAAAATTTGGCAATCTCGGATTTTCTATTTTCATTTTGTCACGTGACCTCGTGACCTACATTTTGCGCCGTGACCTTGACCTGTTGGCAACTGAAATTACGCTTTTTCGTCTGATGACGATTTGAGTTCCATTGATGTCCTTTCGTATAAAAAATCAAACAAGTGGGGTTCGATCTGTAAAAACTATTTGTGAGCCTTGCAATGCACACAATACGCTGTTTGGGTACGTTACGTTGTATTGGCCTGGCAGGTCATACGGCGACCTAATGTCGGTGTAACAGGCACCAACCGAGAAGTTTCGTCGTCAGGAGTCACTCTGGACTTTGTTTCGAAAGCGTATGTCAAGTAGATGCGAAGTTATCGACGAAACTTCTCGGTTGGTGCCTGTTGCCCAAACAAAGGTGGGTGCCCGGAAAGCGTATTATGTCAGCATTGCAAGGTGCCCAAACAGCGTATTATGTCAGCATTGCATGACTTAAAAATTATTTTTACAGGTCGAACCCCCCCCCCCCCCTTTTATTTTATTTTATACAAAAGGACATCAATGAAGCTCAAATCTTCATCTGACGGGAATGTTAATTTCAGTTTCCAACAGGTCAAGGTCACGGCGCAAAAAGTGGTCACGAAATCACGTGACAAAACAAAAACAAAAAATCGAAACTCCGTGATTGCCAAATTGTTCTTCGACTCATCCTGATCCAAACAAAACAAAAAAGCTTATCAAAATCGCTTTTTTAGTCTCGGAGTTATTGGTCGTCAAAATTAGGCCTGCACAGTGAACTTGGGATAAAATACGGAAGGCCGTATCTTGGAAAATGTTTTTTTTTGTCACCACCAATGAATTTCCCGCCCTTGAAACCCCCAGTGCACAACTTTTCAAGAAAATACAAAATGGTCGGACTTCAATTTTTTTTTTGGTTGTCTTACTATGTTTTTTGGTTGTCTCCCCATGTAAAAAATCGTATTTTCGAAGAAAGATTTACCCGCCCTGTACCAGGACAAAAATCACAACCTGCCGGATCGTTTTTTTTTTTTGGGGGGGGGGGGCAAAAACATACGTTTGCCTACCGATATTTAGTTGCGGGTTGGGGGGTTGGGGGCAATTGCCCATTTTGCCCAACCGTAGATCCGCCACTGCCCTCATGAGCAAATCTCTGAATACACATTTCCTCGCAATGATATAGCAAAAAATGTCATCCAATAAGCTCCTGCCACGTGATTCTTTGTATGATCCACTAACAAGAATATGCATTTGTTACGTCTCGAATGTCCTCTTACATAGATGTAATGCTCGTATCGCGTTTAACTTCTCAAAATGAACGTAAATTGTTACGCAAACCATTTCAGCGCCAATCTTTACCTTGTTTAGTTTGCGGCGCATTCGCCTTCAGATCCGCCTTCAGGCGGATGCGCCGCAACCCGAGCGATGAAGGTACGATTTTGCACCGAAAAAGGACTTTTAAATCACTAGCCAATACCAAATATTATCAGCACCTTCTCAAACTCACAGACGACTTCAACACAAATCCTAAGAGGTGCTGGTCTTGTATCAAATGTGTAGGCAAAACATCGAGCATATCCAACGTTTTGTATCGAGATGATGGTACGCTGACTTCCGACTACGCTGAGAAAGCTGAAATCTTTAACAAAACTTTTGCAAGAAAGTTCACGAAGTCGAACTCAAACGCTACGCCGCATGCTACTCCATATCCGATCGATACTCTCTCGGTTTCATGTCACCGAATGTTCGATACGCTCGGCTCTGACTTCTATGTCCCAAAATAAAGCGCACGGACCAGACATCAGCGCCAGAATCATTATAGAATGTCACGAGGAACTCGTTGTACCGCTGATGAAAATATGTAACTTGTCTGTTGCGACAGGAGTTTTTCCCGCGCATTGGAAGTCGGCGAATATCGCACCGATATTTAATAAAAACGGGGACAAAAGGTCGCCGAAAATCATCGGAGCCTGCTGCACCTATTTGCCAAAATTCTAGAAAAGTGGTATACGACCAACTATTTCGGCACGTCGCTCCCGTACTCTGCAATGAGCAGCATGGTTTCGTTCCTGGACGGTCGGGTACCAGCAACTTGTCTGTCTTTCTGACCTCGGCGTGGGAGGCCATGTCGGAGGGGCATCACACGGACGCAATATACATTGAATTCTTGGCCGCTTTTCAGTGTGAACCACCAGTAACTTATTCACAACAAAACATATATAAATATATTATCAGCTGCGTGATTCAGCTTTAAAATGGTTCGTCTCATACCTCTCCTCTCCGATAGGCGCCGAAGAGTCATATTGAACGGTAAAACCTCACCATGGACAAAGGTACTCTCCGGAGCTCCGGAAGGATCCTTTGTTGCTTCGATTCCGTTTTCTCTTTTCATAAACAACCTTCCATCTGAAATTGAATCAGGATGCCTTCTTTACGCAATGATGCGAAATTTTCCGAAAAATCCAGACTCCGCAAGACGGTCTGGCGCTGCAGCGGGACTTGGACCGCCTGCAGTGCTGGTCCGCTAAAGCGGGACCTGGACCACCTGCAGTGCAGGTCCGCTAAAGCGGGACTTGGACCGCCTGCAGTGCTGGTCCGCTGCAGCGGGACTTGGACCACCTGCAGTGCTGGTCCGCTGTAGTGGGACTTGGACCACCTGCAGTGCTGGTCCGCTGCAGCGGGACTTGGACCACCTGCAGTGCTGGTCCTTTGCAGCGGGACTTGGACCGCCTGCAGTGCTGATCCGCTGCAGCGGGACTTGGACCACCTGCAGTACTGGTCCGCTGCAGCGGGACTTGGACCGACTGCAGTGCTGGTCCGCTGCAGCGGGACTTGGACCGCCTGCAGTGCTGGTCCACTGCAGCGAGACTTGGACCGCCTGCAGTGCTGGTCCGCTGCAGCGGGACTTGGACCACCTGCAGTGCTGGTCCGCCAAGTGGGGGTCTGATTCTAAATCCTGTCAAATGCAAGACGCTCACTCTGTGACTCTGCGGCGCGCCCCCATCCGGACCACCTATCATGTCAACAGCATTCCGCGCGAGATCGTACATGAAATGCGTGATCTCGGCGTTGTGATCTCACTGATCGACAGCAAGTTAAACTTTGCCTCACACGTGTCCCGGACCGTAAGACAAGCCAACAGGGTCTTGGGTTTGCTAATCCGATCATTTCAGACTGGGACGCGTGGAGCCAAATTAAATCAGAAGACTGCTCGTCACCTACTTCGCGAATATCCGATCCATCCTGGAGTATAGCTGTGTGATCTGGGCTGGGGCGGCCAAGACCCACGCTGAGCGAGTTGATCGCGTGCAGCACACATTCCTGCTGTGGCTGAACAGTCACACCACCGTATCCTGTCCGCCAATATCCTACAACTAACTCCTAAATCACTTCGGAATGCCTTCACTGTCCGCGCGCAGAGTCCAATACGACCTCCTCTTCCTCCGAAACATTGTATAGGGGAGAATCAGCTCTGCAGAACTAGTAGCAAAATTTGCCTTGCACGTGCCGCCGAGACAGGGACGGACCCAGAAAATCTCCAAGGGGGTCATCAATTGTAGTGGTGCCCCTACCTATACCCAAATTTCAAAACTCAACGGATTTGGTCCACTATATTTTGAGGGTGCCACCATTTCAGCATTTTTTGTTTGTTTAATTGACAATACGTTGGTTATAGGTATTTACAATATCAGTCGTACCCTATCATTTAAAGTGCCGCGGATGGTGCTAAAATATATAATGTGTACAGTCATGGGCGGCCCCATACGGCTGATGAAGCATTGACCAAGAGGGTAGTCGAGGTTCGTGACCAGGGGGTAGTAGCCGTTTTTTACAAGCAGTAAATCTTATGCATGCGATAGCAGTGTATCATATTGCTCTGTGTCTCGTGCGGACTTCAAAAATGTTCTTGAACTAAAAAAATAGGCAGGATTTTGCGAAGGGAGGGCTTGCAGAAAATTTGTCACAAAAGCTGCCCTTAAACGGTAAACGGCTACCAATGGTATTTACGCAAAATGGACACCCATACATGATATAACTATTATTGCGCCGCGAAGCGGCGCCAAAATTTGATGTTTTGAGCGAGCTGGAGAACTAATTTTTGCTATTGGAACCAGAATGCAGGGCAGGGGCGGCGCCACGGAATTTTGCCAGGGGTGGCAAACTTGACTGAGTAGGTACGCATATATGCTCTACTGGGAATAAGTGTCACGGAAGTTTAAAATGCTTATAAACCTCGCGACAAACAAGACAGAACAAGACACCCAACACATTTCGTCCTATTTTTGTGTTATTAATTAGCTGATAAGTATCTATTTTTGCAAGTTCTTCAAATATTTTAGCACATTTTATTTTGATACCGGACCCATAACATATTACTAGCACCCCTCGATGAATTAACCCGCGCACTGCCGGGGGTTGATTTCCGCCCCCCCCCTCAGGTTTGTCTCAGATAGCGAAAAAACCGCGGCGCGCAGCGCCTCCGGGTTTTGGCACACCTGTTAGGACATCAATTGCGCACACTTTGAACAAAAACAATATCGGGTCATCTCAGGTCAGGTCACCAGACCAGGTCAAGTGACCCCATCACCAAAAACGTTTGCAGTTGTGCAAAAGCCAGAGTTTCTCACCGATAAGTTTGAAGCTTACAGGGTGTCATGAGGGCATAAATACTTACAATTCGTTTATCTCGGAATTTTTATATCGGTGACCTAAAGTCAGGTCAATTTCGTGACCTCCCCATAATAAGTCAATGGGAAAATATGAAAATGCTTCCTATTTCAAGGATATCCATGATATTAGTCCAATTACTTCTGGATCATGTTATTATAGGATTTTCTTGATGATCCAAGTGCAAGTTTTGTTCAGTGACCCCTATGGGGTCATTTGAGGTCATCCGAGTTCACCATCACTTATTTGTCAATAACTCGCGACATAATGAAGATAGAGAAGTAAAACCGACATAAATGTGTTTGTCTCGTCGAGACACGTCTCCCTTTACGCAACATGACCTTCTTGGGTCTTGACCTCAGGTCAAGGTCACCTGACCTGTGGCCAAATTTTTACGTTGATCCAACAAGGTCACCATGTATATCAATCAAAGCGCCTTGGCGAGACAAACACAATGGCGTAAACAGTTTTCCGTTATCTTTATTATTTAAAGTTATTAGCGAAAAACAGTTTTACAAAAAAACAGCATTTTCCCCCTTTTTTACCTCTGGAGACTCAAATATTGACCTGAGATCGAATTTGAGGACACCTTGTCGATTGCAAATTTCAATGGCTGGCGATCGCTTTTTGCAGTTTGTTTCTAGCTAGCATAGTTCCCGAGATATATGGGAATATCTGGAGCGAAGTCCTAAAACAGGAAAAAAGAGGAAAATTTGACCTTTGATGATCTCTGGTGACCTCAATTTTGACCTGTCCTAAAAAAAATACTGAAATACTTTTGATAGAACTTGTATCAAGCTATCAAACGCCGTTTTCCACTTGCCGCTACATAGCGTAGTTTTCGAGATCTCACGGGGGCGGGGGGGGGGGCGGAAATCAACCCCCTGCAGTTGGTGTTCGGCGCAAACCCCCTGCAGTTCGTGTCCGGCGCAAACCCCCTGCAGTTCGTGTTCGGCGCAAACCCCCTGCAGTGCGCGGGTTAACTATGTCTCGCGTTTTTCAGATGGTAGACAATTTATAATTAGCAATTAATATCTGTTGTAAGTATAATCTTGGAACTGTGTAGGCACAGTAGGTTGAACAGCAATTAGGAGAAGAAACGAGTATACTCGTTTCTTACATATGTAACGGTTGTCAATATTTCAGTGGCGCTGTTCCCTAGGGAAACCGCCAGCCGCACGCGGAACCGGCGTCGCTTTTGTCGTGATGGGGGTTGCGGGTGTTGCGCCGGGATTGGATCGGTGTGGAGATTATGGCAGCACGGTTATGTGGAACCATGATGATTAGGGTCATGTGGAAGCATGTGGAACGATACAGAGGTTCGTTATCAAACTGGAGTGGTATGAGAGACGGCGACGCTACCTCAAAGGCAGGAACAGGAACCCGCAAATATATGTAAGGCAATATGTGTGAATGTTGCGGTGGGTAGAGGTAAAGTACCGAATAAAGTATAACTATTTCGTTATTATTTCGTAATTGGTATAAACATGCAAGTGTAATGTTTATTAATATCAAGACAATTATGACATATAAAGACACATAAAGACCCCGGAACAGCAAACACACCACCCAGTGGACGCGTTTCGTCTTACAGAATTCCTCGGCACCGTATAATTCCATAATTTCGTCTAATTACCGAGCGGGCGCGAAGCGCCCGTGAGGTTTCTCGTCAACTTACTAGACAAATTTACATTTAACCCGGCCCGATCCGGCCATACATACACTTTTCGGAAGCTAATTACTTTGCAACCACTGCACCGATTAAGATTGGATTTACACCATTGGATAGGTCCATCAAATCAATTTTGTTTTTTATATAGTGCGTTCTGATAGAGGTGGTACCACAGCGCAGGGCAGTTGGAACACGCGAACGTCGAAATGAACAAAAAATCTTGCTAAAATGATTATTGATTAAAAAATGTCTGTATTAATCTAAGCATTGATTTATACGCTGAAGCATGCAGCGCTCAGGACGTACTCCCTTTTGGCGGATTTGAGAAAGGAGATCATGAACAATTTAATACAACTTAATTTTTATGTTGGCATGCATTGAGGTCTGGCAATATTTCTGGAAGACTAAAATGACTATGTGTTACTATCACGTGTGCACCCTTACCATTTTCTATTTCAAACCTGTTTTAGCTTTACCAGAGCTCGCTCGCTCGGTCATCGCCCAAAAAGGCGTTTTACTGGTCATATATGATTAGACGAAATTATACACACGTGTGTAGCGACACATGACCTGTATCGCTAACTCTTTGAGTTATCGATATTTATACGCAAGGGCGCCGCCACCTTCCGAAAGTTGGGGGGACGGAGGCATTCTGAAGTCGATTCTTTCCATGTAACGCCCATAGGCGTAATGTTTAAATCCAA
Organism: Chirona hameri; assembly: GCA_036785665.1. Taxonomy (NCBI): domain Eukaryota; kingdom Metazoa; phylum Arthropoda; class Thecostraca; order Balanomorpha; family Balanidae; genus Chirona; species Chirona hameri. The sequence goes on along the minus strand of JAXIVJ010000700.1, from coordinate 61,965 downwards.
AATGTTGGGGAGGGGGGGGGGGGGGGGGGGGGGAGGAGGAACACGTCCCCCGCCCTCTGTTTATACTGTTTTGTTAAGGACATCCATATATAGGCGAGATTTGACTTTTGATGAGCTCTGGTGACCTCAATATTGACCGGCCTAAGAAATTGCCAGTACTTTCGATAGAGCTTGTCTCGAGTTATCTAACGTCGTTTTCCGCTTATCGCTACACCATGTGGTTTTTGAGATCTTAGGGGGGGGGGGGGCGGCTATCCATCCCCTCCCGGCAGTCTGTGGTTGGCGCGAACCCCGGGTGTGCACATTAATTATATTGTATTTATTTAATTAAAATATTACGCGTCTGTCCTGCCCTTCCCGCCTCTGCCCTGTCCTGATCCACCATCTGTCTTGCCCTGCCCCACGCCTGTCTTGCTTTGCCCTGCCTTGACTTGCTCTGCCCTGCCCTGTCCTGCCTTGCCTCTGCCCGGTCTCTGTCCCGTCCTGTCCTGTCCTGTCCCGCCCTACCCTGCCCCACCCTGCTTGGCCCTGCTCTGCCCGTTGCCGCCACCCTGTCCTGCCCCGCCCAGTGGCGCCGGCACAGCTGTTGCATTGGCGTGCTCTCGGTTAGATAAGTACATTTATATTACCCGATACAGAGCGAAATTTTCAGTCAAATTGGCAAATATGATGGTCGTGACATGACTAGATATAATAGTTTGAATAGCAATATAGACTAATGTGACTGAAATTTGCATTGGTCGACGAAGGGAACTGTTCCATATATGTTCATAGTGGTCGGAATCCACAATTTTGACAAAACAGAACCGGTACAATTTTGACGGTGGCCTAAATTTTAGGCGTGGCAATGCCACCCCAGTGTCACGGCAGGGGTGGTAGTCTGCCACCCCGGCCCTGCCCCTATGGTGGCGTCTGCCACCCCGGCCCTGCCCCTATGGTGGCGTCTGCCACCCGGCCCTGCCCCTATGGTGGCGTCTGCCACCCCGGCCCTGCCCCTATGGTGGCGTCTGCCACCCCGGCCCTGCCCCTATGGTGGCGTCTGCCACCCCGGCCCTGCCCCTATGGTGGCGTCTGCCACCCCGGCCCTGCCCCTATGGTGGCGTCTGCCACCCCGGCCCTGCCCCTATGGTGGCGTCTGCCACCCCGGCCCTGCCCCTATGGTGGCGTCTGCCACCCCGGCCCTGCCCCTATGGTGGCGTCTGCCACCCCGGCCCTGCCCCTATGGTGGCGTCTGCCACCCCGGCCCTGCCCCTATGGTGGCGTCTGCCACCCCGGCCCTGCCCCTATGGTGGTGTCTGCCACCCCGGCCCTGCCCCTATGGTGGCGTCTGCCACCCCGGCCCTGCCCCTATGGTGGCAGTCTGCCACCCCGGCCCTGCCCCGGTGGTGGCAGTCTGCCACCCCGGCCCGACCCCTATGGTGGTGGCGCCGCCATTGAATTGCAGGGTCAAAACGAGGAAATATTTCTGGAGCAAAAGGTGGGGTCAAAAGACATGTTGCCCCATTTAAGGCCAAAGGTGGCCCCCATGTCCTCCCCCTGCGACCGTCAGTGTGTACAGTCTATGTTCGACCCTTTTGTACTGGACAAGACCATTGATTTATTTGCGCCGCGTAGCGGCGCGGAATTTGTTGCTTTATTTTTTGGTCTGGATAACTAGGCCCTAAAAATCGAAAGGTTCTATAATCTATATGTATCAGCCCAAGGGCACCAATGCAGCCACTCAATGAGATTCTTCCACCGCAAAGATAGAAGGAATTTCGCCGCAGTGGCACACAAATGTGATATTTTTCGACTTTTTATCACAAAATTAGAACATCCAGGTGCAGTTGCTTACCAGTTTCAAATACATTTCATGGATTTCCAGCCATGAACGACATTATAAAAAACAAACAAATAGCGGGCCCTATGGGTTCGCTCGCGACAAAACATGATAGTCAACTAACATCGTGACATCGAGGATTTATCAGGACGCACGTATGTAATATGCGCCAAGAAGCGGCGCGTTTTCGGTCTCTTAATATTGCACCATTTCGCATAAAATAGGTGAGTTTTCAGCAATTTGATGGAGCACCAAGGCATTGGTGTCCCATCATTTTGTTGGGGGGATTTGGGGATTTTATTTGCGGATTTTTTTTTGTTTTATTTTGGTAGTGCCCCTGGTGCCCCTAGTGCGGTGGTGCCCCTTCACGTCCCTAGGGGGAGGGTCATGACCCCCGTGACCCCCCCCCCCCGCCTCCCCCTGGATCCGCCGAGATTAACTCGCTCACAAGTCACAGCGGCTATTCGCTGAGCGTCCGTGGCGGGTGAGCGCCGTCAGGGATGGATTCCTGCACCGGATACCGAAAACAATGAATGTCTTCCTGTCCGCGAGCGGCGGACTTTTTTAACGATGATTTTATCACTTTTAGAAGTCACGTCGTGAGATATGTCAGGTCGTTTACTTAGCTGTATTAGGGATCTTCTTATCTGTTATATTTAGTGTTTGTCATGTTGTTACTGTCTTGTCTTTCATCTCTCTTATGTTTTCCATATTGTGATTGTCTTGTCGCCTTGTCTCTTACTGACCATTCATATTTTACCTTCACTTGTAATGGTTTTACCGTATGACTTCGCCTATTAGTGGATAATAATCTGTTGGCGATACAATAAATGAAATGAAATGAAATTAAATCTGCATAATTTTGTATGGCCACGTCAAATCGCACAAAAAGGAGGTTTCGTACCCGAGCCATTCAGATTTGGATGAAAATTGGTACACCTGTAGTGTCAAATGAAATAAACATACACACCAACTTTTAGCTCGGGTAACCTCAGGGGTCTATTTAGAAGTCATCAAGGTCACGATTTTGTGCGTACTTTATATCAATCAAACGCCTATATCTTTTATGCTAATGGACTTAGCGGAATAAAACTAATATCGAAGTGCTCCACAGGGTTGGACCATTCGGAAATAGGGATAAAAATCCACGTGACCTCAAAATGACCTTTGACCTGACGAGGTCAAAATAATAAAATGTACTTTTCTCAAGTTTGCCTGCTCGTAACTAGACAAAACTTGGCAGAATAAATGAACGTAACATCCTCTAAGAATATGCAAAAAAGGCGGAGACTTGTCAACTTTTTGAGATACCGCCCTTTGAGTATGGTAAGGAAGTGAAACGGGGCAATGCCCCGAGATTATTTTCATGTCACTTGCCATAATGCCAGTTTCTTTGGCCCGATTGACGTGAAATTTGGTGGGTAGCTTCCGTTTGAAGAATCCCATCACTTCCCGAGTTATCAGCTTGACCTGACCTCGCATGGCCTAGAATGACATAGGAATAGTGTATTGCCAACAGATACATACATGCATACATACAGAAAATTGTATTCAATGAAAAACAAAACAAAACATAAACACTTAAATCGCAATTGGCGCAAAAGTACACAAAAAACTAAAAAAAAACTTAAACATAGGCGCCTCTTGCTCTCTTGTTCGTACTGTAACGAAACAAATAACTATTAACTTACAAACTAATAACTAATAACACACAAATAACCTCGTACTATGTCTGACTTCGCCGCCCGGGTCAGCACGTGTGCCAATGTCGGGCGAGCAGCCGGCCGGGTGCGCGGGGCACGGCAGGGCCTCCCGTAAGTAAGTAACTGGGTGGGAAAATGCCCACCCAGTACTCCAAAATTCCCACCCAGTGGCGAGAATTTGCCCGCCCAGTTGTAAACTATGAAATTACAAGCATTCGTAATCTCCCGTCCCCTCTCGGTGACCAAAAAGCAAAAAAAAAGAGAACCATTCTGGCATCGGTAGTAATTTTTCCTGTTTGGAAGCATTTGGATGCACATGGAAAGACAATAATCACGGCCTGTTTCAGGGCTTATTTTAAGGGAAAACCACTAGGGGGGGGGGGGGGGGGCAAAAAGATAACCCCATTTTTGGGGCATCTTTTCGTGGCAAAAAGGTACCCTCAATTTTTTACTCCGCGGATTTGGGCCGGTCACCTTATTTTGGTATTCGAGCTTGAGAAATTCACTTTTCGAATTCACAAAAATTGATTTTGTGGACATTTTTCCAAGGGGAAAAAAATGGCGGGGGTCAAAAACCCCCAAATCACAAATCCGAGATAGCCATTTTTGGGAAAGAATGTCATTTCCTTTCTTTTGACGTTTGTATTTGCAATTTGCTTTGAAACTCTATTTGCTTACGATTTGTCAAACATTTATAGCTTTTCCACCAAAAATGGCATGACATGACGTCATTAACCCTCACCCTACAGGGGGGGGGGGGGGCTGACAGGCCCCCCTGAGGTTTTTCTTGAAAAAACTTTTGACACATGTGGTGCATCTTGCTGAAACTTTCAGTAGCTGAGTTTACAACAATCGTATGTATGCTGTAACAATTTAATTGAAATTGGTCAAGAATTATGGGAAACTATCATGTTTTGATGACGTCATGTTGGTGGAAAACGATAAATATTTGAAAAATCGTAGAAAACAGAGTTTTAAAGCAAATTAGAAACGCAATTTACCAAAGATACAACATGGCATTCTCTTTAAAATGGCAATCTCGGATTTCCAAAATTTTGGGTTTTTGACCCCTAAAATAAAAATATTTTTGTTTTGTTTTGTGAAAAATCACCACAAAATCAAAATGTTCGAAGATGTTAGAAAAACCGGAATATATGTGAGAGAACTGAGTATGGACAATACCCAAACCAAATGGCAAAGCAATATCTCTATTTTTGACTGAGTGATGGCTCTCTAAGTGTAAGAAACTCATTACGTCATTTTGTTAAAATAACTTTTGACTATTTTTTACAAGATACGAACAAATAAATACCTTTTCTGTATTTCTGAGACAAAACTGGTCTAGGAACATGCCTTTTTATTTATATTTATCCATTTATAATTTTGAGGTTTTCTGACGAGCAAAATAGCTGTTTTATCGTGGTCGAGCCGAGGTCATTCACTTGACCTGGAAGGTCACCCGTTGACCTGCAACCTAAAAATCGCACACTGCTAGATTATTCTCATGACAGGCAACATGCTGGTTCTTACCGCATTGCTCTAAGTTGCTTGGTTCAGAAGTTCACAGGGGGGGGGGGGGGGGGGGGCCTGTCAGCCCCCCCGTAGGGCGAAGGTGAAAAAAGCTCCCCAGGGCGAGGGTTAAAATGTTATTATTTCCCAAAATACTACATTCATTTCATTGAAATTTGGTGCGAAGACGTAGAATTGATGCAGTATAAGGTACTGAAAGTTTAACGTTGATATCTATCACAGTTTTAAAGTTATTGAGAAAATCCGGGAGGGGCCAGATTCTGCCCCCCCCCCCCCCCCCCCCCCCAGCGAGGCCCGTGTCACCGGGGCTGCTTGAATTGCATCAGGTGCGCTGTTTTGTCTATCATTGAAAGCAATGGATACATAAAAACTTCAAATTCGATCACTTGAGAGAAGAAAAAAACTTCCGTTTTCATGAAGTTTTCTTCTAAGATCACTGTTTTTCACGTTCAGTGCAGGGAACGCGCAGGGGGAGGGGCATACTTGTATTGCATCCCCCCAGATTCCTGTGGGGGGGGGGAGGGGCATTTGCCTTTGATGTCCGCCCTCTGGATCCACCAGTGGTGGCGGATATCCTCCCCCTTAGTTTTTTTTTGGAAATAGCGGAAAACGACGCCATTTCGCCACGCCATTTTTTGGTACAACTGCTTGCCTATCAATTGCCAAAATCCTGTTAATTTGTTTACCTCGGGTCTCCTCAGGTCACGTCACTAAGTCAAGTCTAGTGATCCCACCTCCAAAAAAATGTAAGGCCATGCCGCAGCCACATTGTTTGACCGATCAGTTAGAAACTCACAGGATTTAATCAGGTGATACACACCTACAATTCTGCTATTTCGGATGATTTGTATATCGGTGATCTAAGGTGAAGTCTATTTTGTGACCTCCCAATTATAAGTCATTGGGGAAACATGAAAATGCATATAAATCCATAGGAAATGGCTAAATTTGCCCAATTTTCACCAGTCCCACATCTTTTGCAAAATACAAAGATCCAGTGACGGATCTACGGTTGGGCCAAATGGGCAATTGCCCCCCCCCCAACCGCCTGAAATCGGCGCAATATTTTTTTTTTATAAATAAATTTAGTCCGAATGTTTTGTGAATGGATAGATTTCCGATCAGGCCCCGCGCTAAACATAGCTTGTTGCGCAGACCCTGACCCCACCACCCCATCAAGCAATTCCTGGCATCCGGCAGAATTTAAAAGCGAAAGTTGTACGTGCCCGACATACACGGTCTGCCCCGCCCTCTGACGTCACTTGACCTTGAGTGCGACCGCTGCCACCGGCCACAGGCCATCCCAGTCAGGGGCAAATAGCGAGCGCCGAAGCGACTCGAACCCGGGCTGCCACTACCGGGTGAGGTCAGAAGTCCAGCGCTCTCCCAACTGAGCTACAGGGTCGGAAGATTGACACATGTCCTGATATAAAATAAAATATAAGCAACTGTTACTAAGGAAAGTTAGCTTTACATCAGCTATCAATGCATAAGCAAGCCAAATCCGATGCGTTTTCAGAATTGTGTGAGACTTTTGGGAATTTTGCCCCCCCCCCCAAACCATCCGTTCTGGATCCGCCAATCCGTGCGGTATTTGTATCCTGTGACCTCCACGAGGTAAAATCTATTCACTCTGAGGTCATTCGTCATTTTTCTTCCATAACTTTTTTTACCGAACCAGTAAGGCGCCGTAGTTGGCGACGAACGAGCGAACGCAAAGGAAATGTATGGTGAATTTCAACTCGATCAGGGAAGTAGTTTCTGAGATAAAAATACGTGGTGCACACGTGCGCACGTGCAGAAGCACCCCACCCCTGACTTGTGGGAAAGTGGCGGCTGAGAGATCCCTAACCACACACCAAATTTGAACACAATCGGCTCAGCAGTCCCACCCACTCCAAATTGTGTGGCGACGTTCCTGATCCAACAACCCCCGATCTCCCCCACTCTGCCGCTAATGAGCAATTGTTCAAAGGATATTGAAATTCAAGATATTCAGGAAATAATTTAAAGATACTTATTTTGGCTGGGAAATACTAAAACTTAGGAATATCATGGCATTTGCATTGGATTTGTATACATTTATCACCAGGTAAGCATATTTTATTTTAATTGAATACCTATCAAGCAAAAAATGACATGGAAATACTGAAATCAGGGTGGGCAACATCTTTTGACTGGGGGGGGGGGGTCAAAACGGCTCACTGGGGAGGGGGAGGGGGAATTTGCCCCCCTCCGTTGACCCTTGCCCTACGGGGGGCTGACAGGCCCCCTGAGGTTTTTCTTGAATAACTTTTGACACATGCGGCGCATCTTGCTGAAATTTTCGGTAGCTGAGTTTACAACAATTATACGTATGCTGTAAAAATGTAATTGAAATTGGTCAAGTAGTTTGGGAGATAATCATGTTTTGATGACGTCATGCTGGTGAAAAAAACGATGAATATTTGAAAAATGGTAGAAAACACAGTTTTACAGGAAATTGCAAACGCAATTCACCAAAGATACAAAATGACATTCTCTTTAAAATGGCAATCTCGGATTGTCATCTTTTTAATTTTTAATCCCACAAAATCACAATTTTCTAAGATGTTAGGAAAACCGGAATATATGTGAGAGAACTGAGTATCGACAATACCCATACCAAATTTCAAAGCAATATCTTCATTTTTGACTGAGTGATGGCTCCCTAAGTGTAAGAAACTCATGACGTTATTTTTTTGTAACTTTTTTGATTTTTTAAAAATAAGATACGAACAAATAAATACCTTTTATGTATTTCTGAGCCAAAACTGGTCTAGGAACATGCCTTTTTATTTACATTTATAAATTTCAAATTTTGAGGTTTTCTGAAGAGCAAAATTGCTGTTCTGGACGTGGTAAATCCGAGGTAATTCACTTGACCTGGAAGGTCACCTGTTGACCTGAAACCTAAAAATCGCATACTCTTAGATTCCTCTGATGACAGACTGACATGCTGCTGGTTCTTAAATGACAAACACATAAACACATACAAATGACAAACATGCTGATCTTACCGCATTGCTCTAAGTTGCTTGGTTTGGAAGTTAACAGGAGGAGGCATGTCAGCCCCCCGCCCCGTAGGGCGAAGGTGAAAAAGCTCCCATAGGGCGAGGGTTAACATATTAAAATAGGACCTGCTCTGTTTACAAACAAATTCATTTGAGCGCTTGTTGTTGGCGGCGTTGGCCATGAGACCTGATATAATAGAATATATATATATGGTTTATCGTGTTCCCGTCATCTTTATTTGTATTCACGATCTCAGCGCCTTTCCGTGCAAGACGGTTTATTCCAGCAGTCAGGTTGAGGGATGCAGAGTTAAAAAAACACACATCCACGCTAAAAAGTAGAGACAGTGCAAACTTAAAGGGATTATACGGGTTTTTCCCAGAATAATTGAGTTACATAGTAAAACGTACTTATAAAGGTGGTAGAAGTCCCACGGTAGCCACATTTTTCTGGAAATGACCTCTTCTGCACGTAAGGACATTCCAAAGTGCGCGGTGATGCCACCGCGTATCTTCTGCAGGACCGGCTGAGGCAGAGCCAGTCATCTCTTTTATGCTAATAAAAACACCTCACTTATGGTATATTTCCGGTAAAATAAGCAATATTTGAAAGAAAATAAACTTGTTTTGTTCCAACGACAGCAGCAGTTACCTAGTTTTCCCATATAATTATATATTTTTCATGAACTTTCATGACAAAAAATGAATACGCCACCACCCCAAATTCTCAACGCTAAAGGACAGAAATAAGAAAACCACAAAAACACAAAACCTCAACGAACAGTGTGTAGTAATACAAAGTCCCGCCAGTTTTGAATTGCATAATAATTTTGTGATCCAGTGTAGGACTTGCAGATAATTCAAAACTCTAAAATTGATCTTAAGATAAAAGTGGTGGACAGTAGTGCCGATCAAGTACTCGTTATCTGATACTAGTCTCGAAAAACGCCCAAGTTTTAACGCTGATAATTGCTGAAATAATGGACTAAATGAACATTGAGGTCCCTGTTGTATGTCTTGAACGTATTTAAATCTCATACAACTGCAAAAGAGTGCATTTACTTTCAGGACGGAAACCCGTATAATCCCTTTAAAGGGATATTGCCACCTTTTGAGGATTTCTAAAAGGCAACTTAAATGAATGGTGGGATCAACAATCGTGTGTGCTCAAGCTCAAACTTGCTCCTGCAGCACCTAAAGCAGGGTATCGGCATTTTTTTGTTGCTGACTCCAAAACGTTGGTCCCAGCTGTACTAGATTCATGATGGCCGCTCTCATCCAGTTTGGCTGTGAAATTAGCGCCCGCCCAAAGCCGAAGCGTCCGAATTCGCCGAGACTTGACCTTGCAAAGTCTATCTGTGTTATAAGGTATTGGTCACAAATCTCCTACGGCCCCAAAGTCGAGCCATAGCCATTCTTGCTGTTTTATTCATGCTTGATTATGAAAGAGGCTATGGTTGTTGAAAATATAATTATCTGTATACGCATTTTAATTTTTAAAGTGCACTGACGGAATGGTGATTTTGAGTTTTCAATATTCAAAAGCAAATCATAGTCCGCAAAGAAGTGATTCTAGATAGTGATGAGGTGACTCCAATTTTACGAATGTGTGCCAATCATGAGTGGTGAAAATGTATTTTTTTTAAAAATCTAATGGGGGGAGTTTCGGGAACCAAATTTTACAGGTGAAATCGGACACGCTTAATCTACCGATACACACCAAAAACTCCAAACCTGGGAGGTGGCAATATCCCTTTAAAGGTCAGGCAAAAACACTCCGCCGGCCTACATGCTTGTAAACTGTTTCAGCACGGAATCATTGTTGCGGCGATACTGGCGAGAGTTCCGCGTTTTCGTCGCTAGATCCTGCTTTGGACGCAGCTACTCCTTCGTGTTCGGGCCACGGGAACTCCTGTCAGCAGCAGAGAAAATGATACAGACGAAGAACTGAGCAGATATGCCCTTGCCTGGCAAGGATGCCCTCACAACTCCATTATAACCAGAGAGAACCCTCTCAAATCCCAGAATTAACCCGAGAAGCCTAGACAATTGTTAACAGAAGAGAAAATGCTCAGTTATTGAAATATGCCACTAACGGGAGTCGTTACTAACGGCAAGTAATCAATTGTGGATTTTTTTTTCTCGCTCTCGAAGAGGCGCGAATTCTTCTGCCTAGATTGAATTAACAATTAATAAATTTGATTCACAGAATTGATATAAAATGGACATTGACTGCATTTTTAACAGATACAAATAATGCCTACGAACATCATGGACTGGTACGACCGGTTTAGTTTAACTTCCGCTATACTAGGTTTTAATTTGATGCATCTATATTACTATTTGATAAGCATCTGTCTGTCTGTCTGTCTGTCTGTCTGTCTGTCTGTCTGTCTGTCTGTCTGTCTGTCTGTCTGTCTGTCTGTCTGTCTGTCTGTCTGTCTGTCTGTCTGTCTGTCTGTCTGTCTGTCTGTCTGTCTGTCTGTCTGTCTGTCTGTCTGTCTGTCTGTCTGTCTGTCTGTCTGTCTGTCTGCCTGTCTGCCTGTCTGCCTGTCTGCCTGTCTGCCTGTCTGCCTGTCTGCCTGTCTGCCTGTCTGCCTGTCTGCCTGTCTGCCTGTCTGTCTGTCTGTCTGTCTGTCTGTCTGTCTGTCTGTCTGTCTGTCTGTCTGTCTGTCTGTCTGTCTGTCTGTCTGTCTGTCTGTCTGTCTGTCTGTCTGTCTGTCTGTCTGTCTGTCTGTCTGTCTGTCTGTCTGTCTGTCTGTCTGTCTGTCTGTCTGTCTGTCTGTCTGTCTGTCTGTCTGTCTGTCTGTCTGTCTGTCTGTCTGTCTGTCTGTCTGTCTGCCTGTATGTCTGTATGTCTGTATGTCTGTATGTCTGTATGTCTGTATGTCTGTATGTCTGTATGTCTGCATGTCTGTATGTCTGTATGTCTGTATGTCTGTATGTCTGTATGTCTGTATGTCTGTCTGTATGTCTGTCTGTCTGTATGTCTGTCTGTATGTGTCTGTCTGTCTGTCTGTCTGTCTGTCTGTCTGTCTGTCTGTCTGTCTGTCTGTCTGTCTGTCTGTCTGTCTGTCTGTCTGTCTGTCTGTCTGTCTGTCTGTCTGTCTGTCTGTCTGTCTGTCTGTCTGTCTGTCTGTCTGTCTGTCTGTCTGTCTGTCTGTCTGTCTGTCTGTCTGTCTGTCTGTCTGTCTGTCTGTCTGTCTGTCTGTCTGTCTGTCTGTCTGTCTGTCTGTCTGTCTGTCTGTCTGTCTATATGTCTGTCTATCCGGCACCAATCAGTTTATTCAGTTTAAAAGTCCCAGTTAATTCACGTGCTGAATTGGTGCGGATACCTCCATCCCGGAGATGCCAGCTAGCTATGCATAGGACATATGTGGGAGATGGGATAAGTCACCGACGTACCGGAGTTGGTGGGACGGTGATCCCGTCCTCTATCACCCTGGTGATCCCTTGACGGGTAATAGGTAATTATGTCCTATGCAGTTCCAGTCCAGTTAATTAACGTGCTGAATTGGTGCAGATACCTCCATCCCGGAGATGCCAGCTAATCGTCCAGCGGAGCTGACGGGTTAGCACTAGTGATTACTATTTTATAGCCCTAAATGTTGCAAGCGGCTTGGGGCGCTGCCAATCTCCGCCGGTTGCAAGGTATACAAGCAAGATTTGGTTAATGTAGGGTCTCTAATACAACATAGGCACATAACTGTCCTGAAACGTCACAAGTATTAATATTGAGAAGAAATTGACAGCCACATAACAATTGTGCCGCCAAGAGGCGCGAAATTTGATGTTTTGGAACTTGGAAGGCTTGAGCACTATTTTGCTATTTGAATTAGACCGTAGGGGTATCACGAGAAAATGAGACTGGAGCAAAAGGGAGGGCCAAAAAACGTGTTGCCCCCCTCCTCCTTAGGGCTAAAGGGGCCCCCTGGAACCGCCAGTGCCCCCTCCCCATAATCTAAGCCCGCCTCGCTAAAATGCCCACCCAGTCCAAAATCCTTACGGGAGGCCCTGGGGCACGGTACCGAGCCTTTAGCATGGTAAATTTTGGAGTTTAAATAAATCGCTGGGTTGACAAAGTATACTTTTGGACATTTATAGCAACATCATGGCTTTGGCTGCTGTCTAAACTTTGGCCATGGATCAGCATGTTTAATTTCATTGGCGGGATAGGTTAGGAAAGTTTTGGCTTACAATGCCTGCAATTTATTGGAAAAGACGCTGGCCAATTGAGCATATAATTATGCAAAATATGGGTGCCAATTTGAAATCTGCGTCACAAAATGTCCCAGAAGCTATCAGAGTCCAAAAATGTCATCTCAGGTCATCGGAGGTCAGTGACCTCGGTTGACGTGTGCAGTGTATGACCCCAGTGGAGCATACAATTATATCAAATGGATTCCAAAATTGAAATCAGCGTCCTAATATGTCCTAGAAACTTCCAGAGGCCAAACAAGTTATCTCAGGTCATCAGAGGTCAGTGACCTCGGTTGACTGCTGAAAAGGTCATCTGGGCCATGATGGCAATGGAAACAATAAATGTCACCTGATAACACCTCTGCATCTGTGACATGCTCCTGCACATCCATAGAACACCGTATTATCTATAGGTAATACGTATCTGTGGGCCATACACTATTCCTAGGTCATGAGAGGTCATGCGAGGTCAGGTCAAGCTGAAAACTCGGAAAGTGATTGATTTCTTAAAACGGAAGGTACCCACCAAATTTCACATCAATCGGGCCAAATAAACCGACATTATGGCAAGCGACTTGCAAATAGCGTCGGGACATTGCTCCGTTTACTTTCTTACCATACTCAAAGGGCGGTATTTCAAGAAGTTGACAAGTCTCCACCCTTCTTTTTTGCATATTATTAAAGGATGTTACTTTCATTTATTCTGCCAAGTTTGGTCTAGTTACGAGCAGGCAACTTATAGAAAAATAAATTTTATAATTTTGACCTCGTCAGGTCAAAGATCATATTGAGGTGACGTGGATTTTTACCCCTATTTCCGAATGGTCCAACCCTGTGGAGAACTTCCATATTAGTTATATTCCGCTAAGTCATTAGCATACAAAATATAGGCGTTTGATTGATATAAGTACCCCCCAAAAAATCGTGACCTTTGATGACCTATACATATGACCATTGAGGTCACCCGAACCTAAAAGTGGGTGTGTATGTTTCTTTCACTTGACACACACTACAGGTATGCCAATTTTCATCCAGATCGGAAGGGGTCAAGGATTTTTTTTTGTGTGCGATTTGACGTGGAATGACCGTATATGAGATGGTTATGTTTGCCATAATGATGAAATTGATATAGATTGGAATGATCAATAACATGGCAATATTTTTTCATGTAAATAATGGCCGAAATTACATAATCGAGCTTTCGTTTTTACATCTTCAAGATCTTGAAGATGTAAAAACGAAAGCTCGATTCTGTAATTTCGGCCATTGTTAACATGAAACAAAATATTGCCATGTTATTGGTCATCACAATCTATATTAATCTGCATAATGTTTGATCTGTCTCACTTATGAGATGTATTTCAAGCGACTCTCTTCGCCTGAACGTAATCAACATTTAATTGTCATGCATGAATCCGTCTTGGCTTCAGGTCAGAATGGGCCCTTAGAGGTCAGAGAGGAGACTAACTGGATGCCAGAATGGCCCCTGGAGGCTAAAGCGAGTCCTCTCGAGGCCAAAGTGAGCCCTCTGGAGGTCGGAGAGGGCCCTCTGGAGGTTGGAGAGGGCCCTCTGGATGTTGGAGAGGGCCCTCTGTATGTTGGAGGGGCCCTCTGGAGGTTGGAAAGGCCCTCTGGAGGTTGGAGAGGGCCCTATGGATGTTGGAGAGGCCCTCTGGAGGTTGGAGAGGGCCCTCTGGAGGTTGGAGAGGGCCCTATGAAGGTTGGAGAGGCCCTCTGGAGGTTGGAGAGGGTCCTCTGGAGGTCGGAGAGGGCCCGGGCCCTCTGGAGGCCAAAGTGGTCCACCTATAGGCCGGAGTGGGCCCTCTGAAGATCAGAGGGGGCCCAATGGTATCCCGAGGGCCCTCTGAAGGCCGGAGAGGGGCCCCCTGCAGGCCAAATGGGCCCTCTGAGGGCCAAAGAGGCCCCGAGGGCCAAAGGGCCCTCTGAAGGCCAAAGGGCCCTCTGAAGGCCAAAGAGGCCCTCTGAAAGCCAGAGTGGGTTCTCTGCAGGTCAGAATGGGCCCTCTGGAGTTCAGAGTGGGCCCTCTGGAAGTCAGAGGGGCCCACTGGAGGCCAGAGTTGGCCCTCTAGAGGCAGACGTGGGCCCTCTGAAGGCCAGAGTGGGTCCCCTGGAGGGCAGAGTGGGTCCTATGGAGGACAGAGTGGGCCCTCTGGAAGGCAAGCGGCCCTCTGGAGGTCAGAGTTAGCCCTCTGTAGACAGGAGTGTGTCCTCTAGAGGTGGAGACCACATGGGACCTCTGAGTGGGTCTCTTGAGGTCAGAGTGGACCCTTTGAAAGCGAGAATGGCCGTCGTGAAGCCAGAAGGGCCCTCTGAATGCCAGAGTGGGCCCTCTGGAGAACGGAGAGGGCACTCTGAAAGCCAAAGGGTACCTCTGGAGGTCAGAGTGGGCCCTCACAGGTCAGAATGGGCCTTTCTCTGTCAGAGTGGGCTCTCTGGAAGCCAGAGAGGGCCCACTGGAGGTCAGAGTTGGCGTTCTGGAGGCAGAAGTATGCCCTTTGGAGGACAGATTGGGCCCTTTGGAAGCCAGGGGTCCTCTGGAGGTCAGAATTAGCCCTCTGGAGGCTAAAGTGGGCCCTCTGGAGGCTGAAGTGGGCCTTCTGGAGGTCGAGGCAGCAGTGGGCCCTTTGGAGGTAGAGGCCGGAGTGGGCCCTCTGGAGGTCAGAGCAGGCCCTCTGGAGGCCACATGGGGCCCTCTGGAAGCTGGAGGGGCCCTCTGGAGGTCACCGTCAGCATATACCCTCTGAAAGCGAGTGGCCGTCGTGAAGCCAGCAACAGCAACAAGCTACGCTTAGCTGAGTAGGGTCCACAAAGTACCAGCAAGAAAGGCTTGAAAATAGACCAGAATTTGTCCTCCGCCCTGTATGACTGATGTCCCCTTTACTAACACAGTGAATGAATCCATCCTCATCCTGTCCTGGATGAGTGATGAGTGATATCCTGGGACGTAGTTGGGGGGGGGGGGGGGGGGCAGTCATTTGCTGTTTTCAACAATGAGTACTTTTCACCTTCTTTTATATCACCACATCTAACACCCAAACTACCTCTCTTCATATACTTTTTATGTTTGTTTCCATTTCTTAGCTGGGAGTGCCGCGACATTTTCTCTTTTGTTCTCTGGTGTTAACTTAAGGTGTCGTGCGTCGTTGGGATCGAGGGCGGGGGCACTCCTGGTCACCTATTAATGGGTGGCGGTTAGAAGAAAAAAAAAACAGAGGGGCCCTCTGGAGGCAGGAGTAAACCCTCTGGAGGTGGAAGCGGAGAGCGCCCTCTGAAGGCCAGCGTGGGCCATCTGAAGGTCAGAGTGGGCGCCCAGGAAGCCAGAGGAGGTCCACTAGTATCCAGAGGGGCTCTCTGGAGCCAGAGTGGGCCCTCGGGAGGTCACAGTGGGCCCTATGGAGGCCAGATGGACCCTATGGATGTCAGAGTGGGGCCTCTAGAGGCAGAAGTGAACCTCTTGAGGTCAGTGTGGGCTCTCTGGAGGCCACATGGGGCCCTCTGGAAGCCAGAGCTGGAACTGTGGAGGTCAGAGTGGGCGGAAGGTCAGAGTGGCCCCTCTGGAGGTCAGAGCGGGACCTATGGAGGTCAGATGGGTCCAATGGAGTTCAAAAAGGGCTTTCTGAAAAATACCCTCTCAAACCAGCAAAAGGCCCCGTCGCCGAATGACGGCCCATGCAGGCCGACCGAGGGCCCTTTTAAGCCTAGAAAGGGACTCACAGACCGTCATAAGGCTCTTAGACGCCTGATAACGACCCATCAGGCATAGCAGCACCCGCTCAGGTTGGGCAAGGAGCCTTTCAGGTCAACCAACGGTCCTTTTAAAGACGCTGTGGGCCCAATTGAAGTCCCTTCGGTCATGTTTTGGGGCAGGTCAATATTGAGGTCACCGCAGGTCATCAAAAGTGAAATTTGCAAACTTTAGGACTTAGCTCCAGAAACTCAAAATATCTTGGGCACTATGATAGCTGGGAAGAAACACAAAATCAAATCAAATTTTAGCTCATGTTAACAGTTTGGGCTTTAGAGGTCACCAAATGTCATGCTGGCATTTTCTTCCAAGAAGATTTTCGCGCATAACGTTTTACCTAATGCAGATAGGGCAATCATTTCAATGCTATCGTGTTTGTCTCGTCGAGGCACATCGAACCGTATACACGATGACCGGATTGGGCCAAGCCGCAGGCGCGTAACCAGCACTGGGGTCACTGGGGATCAGTCCCCAGTAACATTTTCGGATTTTAACATTACACCTATGGGCGTTGCATGGAAAGAATCGACTTCAAAGTGCCTCCGTCCCCACCTACTTTCGGGAGGTGGTTACGCCTATGAGTCAAGGTCATTTGTGAACTCAGTAGGTAATGTGCATATGGGGAGACGCATCTCAGCAAGACAAACACAGTAATGCGAGTTGCACGTCTCTATATTCATTATATAAAGAGTCATCGACAACAAGTGTTAGTGACCTCAGATGTCCTCATGCATAGGTAGGTCCCTGAGCAACAGTTGCATCTGGATCAAGAGTGAGCTAAAATAACATGATTCTGCAGGAATTGGCCTGATTTATTTGTATATATTTGTATTTTTGATTTATTTGCAGTATTGCATATCCTCTGAATAGGAAGCATTTATATATTTTCCCATTGACTTGTAGTGTGTAGGTCACGAAATTGACATGCCCTTTGGTCACCGATATACAAATATCCAGTTAAACGAATTGTCGATACCTATGCTCTGATTAACTTCTGTGAGTTTGAAATCGTTCGATCAACCCCCGTGACTTTGGCACGACCACAACTATTTTTGGAGGTAAGATCATTCGACGTGACCTGGTGACCTGACCTGAGATGACCAGAGGTAAAAAATACACAATATATGGATAATTGATGCCCGAAGACCTATGCCAATTTTGGTGGCGCTGTACACCGCCGTTTTCCCGCTATTCCCGAAAAACCTCAGGGAGTCAAAATTACCCAACCAGGGCGAAGGTTAATCAGTGGCAGCGTTTTGGCTTAGAAGAAAGCCTTGCATCGTGACCTCACGGAAATGCCGGTGGCGATAACTCAGTAACTGTTCCACCAAGAGAGCTGAAACTTGCCACAACGTGATTCAGCGCCTCATATACCCACATAGGCGTATGAACAGAGGGAGGGGGGGGGGGGGGGGGGGGCTGACTTTTCGACCAAAGCAAAATATTGTATTTTGGTCGGTGTTTTGTTTTGCGTGTGATGGCAAAAGGTTCGCCAAGACGCCAAGAGCCCGAATCTGCAAAGAAATCTTGCTTAGGGGTGGGGTCTCTCAATACGAGATTACCCCCCCCCCCCCCACACACACACTTTTCGTGACGTTCCTACGCCCCTGTTAATATCCACGACAACGGATTTTCATCGAAACCTGAAATACAGTGTATTTTGGCCCTGCCGATCTGTCTTGGAATACCCAACGCCCGAAAATACCCTCTCAGACCGTCTGAGGGCCGCTTTCAGACCGGCATAAGCCATAGGGTTTAAAAGCCCTAAAAAGTTTACAAACCAAGCCTCAGGTGTAAAAATACCCTTTCAAATCAGCGTAGGCCCCTCGCACCGATCCGAGGGCCCTTTCAGACCAACCGGACCCCCTTGCCAAGTTGCCCCCCCCCCCCCCCAAAGAAAGCCAGGGCTGCGACCGCCCCTGGATATCGTTACGCTCAGCCTGAGCGTAACCCGAACAGACTTTGAAACAGACCAAACATATCCTTTCAGAACCTAGGATATCCTAACTCATATCGTTCTTATTGCCGTACTTCTAACTTGACCTTGCCAAGCGCACGCTTACGAAACAAAACGAAGTCTCTAATAAGTGGATTTATCTAAACGAGCCTAACTAAAGTCACTCCCATCTTATATTTTTAACAACCTCCTCCTCCCATTGCTGAGACCTAGTGCGCAACAACAAATGTGTGGGTGAAAGACGAGATGCAGTGTTCCGATTGAAAATAAATACAACAATGAATGTGTGTACTACGAAATACGTATGCGAAGCCTTAGGGCCAGATGTATACAAATCGTACAAATTTGCGCTAAAAATATTTACGGGCAAGTATTTTAAACATGAGTCAGTCGGCTCGTATGAAGTTTGCTAACGCCACTACACATAACAAAAACAAAAACGTGTAGATTAGTTTTCGCGGGCGCGAAGAAATGCGTAACGGCAAATACAAATGCATATTTATTGGTTTCCTGTACGTCGTTTGAACTGATGCATGGCGATCAACATGCAAGCTGTGTATATGGTAAAGGTTCATCTAACGACATTATGTAATGGCACCTTGTGTGGCGTCTTTTTCTCTCATGAATCATTTAAAGGGAATAGTCGACTTTGGCAGATTGTTTATTGTGTATTAGTTATAAAACAACCACAGGCCGAAGCCCACTTACGGCTGTAGTCAAAACACACAACACACGCATCCTCATACATTCACGCATTCATACCTAAGCCATGATGACAATGACAATAAATAAGTGAACCAATATCCCGCTACCCTACGCAAAACTCAAAAGTAGGGCAAATGACTAAAAGTCAGCACCGCTGCCCCGCCCATGGGAATCAATAACTGCCTTCACTGCATGCAAACTTAAAAGCTTGCGACTTAAAAGTAGTTTGACAAAATAAATCCGTCTCTGGCATTTCCTGGATAAATATGTTGCAGGTCGCTGGTAGCCGCGATAAAAAGCTGTTCCGTACCGAATTCACCCTACCACCCGGCACACGAAACAATCCAGTGTGTCTCGTGCGTCGAGTGGGAACAGACAGGCGAAACATTGACACTATATTTTCACAGTCAAGGCGGTCACGAAGTACCGAATGCAAATTTTGTATGTCGGCTTGGATGAAACGAGCTTTGATGGACTGACATTTAAAATGTTTCAGCAGCGAAAAATAGTCCAAGGCGGGACAGCGGCGCTGGGTTGTACATCCTAACCACATAAGAAACCTGTGTTGCAGACGCTCGAGGCGTCTTAAGTGGGTTGCTGCGGCCCAGACCAGATAATACTACCATATTCAATCACGGACCTCACATGGGCGTTATACGCTGACAAGATACCGAGGTGATTGAAATCTAGGCGGCGAGAGCATGGAGACATTTGTACACTGCGCATGAACAAACCGAGCATGCGGTTGGCCTTGCCTACGGTTGAATCTACATGGTCGGCAAATGTCAGCTTAGCATCTACTATGACACCGAGGTCGTGCATCAGTTCGCATCTCTCCAGTTGATGCCCATCTAATACATAGGTACAGCGAATGGGGGCCGTGCAAAGAGTGAATGAGATAGTCTTGCATTTAGCTGGATTGAGCTTCAAGTGCCAGATTTTAGACCATGCGCTAAGACGGTCCAGGTCGGCCTGAAGGGAAACGGTATCTTCACGATTTTGAATGCGATGAAAATTTTTGACATCATCAGCATAAGCCGAACAACCTGTTTTGATATTGTTAGGAAGGTCAGCGACATAACAGGCGAACAGTATCGGACCCAGAATGCTGCCTTCCGGCACACCGGACAAAACCGGTGTCCAGTCGGAATGGTATCTGTTGCCTTGGTCGGAATGCTTCCCATCGAGCATGACTCGCTGGGAGCGCTGACACAGATAGGACTCGATCCAGCTATATGCGCAGCAGCTATATCCAGCTATCTGTGATGTTAAATGAATGGCGAAGTTTGTATAAAAGTAGCCTGTGGTTGACACTGGTAAAAGCGGACGAATAATCCGTGTATATCGTGTCCGTCTGCGATCCCTTGGCCTGTGAGGACCAGCAGTGTTCCAGAAAGAATGCTAGGTTAGTTATGCAAGAACGTTTTGGGGAGAAATCCGTGTTGTGAGACAGGCAGTGCGGGGAGACATGTCTGAAGCAAGCTCTCACACACTACCTTCTCCAAAACTTAAGAGCAAATTGCCAAAAGGGAAACGGGTCGGTAATTTTCGTGTCCGTCTTCGATTCGAGCGAATGCTATACAATGACTAAACAGAGTACGCAGATAACGATTCTGTTATTAATTTGTCATAAAACCCGGGAATGTGGAAATTTGGATGAAATAAAATATTATACAACATGACGTCATTTTCAGATGTACGTCACAAACGCGTCACACCTCCCGAGTTTATGGTGATTCGAATTAGGAAAACAGTGCGTTCATGTGCGCCGGTTTGCGTATATTGGAATATAATATTGCGATCAGTGAAGACCCCGAAAAAGCAAGTAGGAAACTGCGGTGCGTTCCCAAAAAAAATTTGATTTGACGATCCCCATGGACCAGGATGTGGTAGGAAACAATATTGTAATAACATAATCGAACCTGACCTAACCATTACAGCAATTACGGTCGCAGGGACTCACGTTTAGAACGCTCCGCTCGCATTCGCTCGCATTCGCTCGCATTCGCTCGCATTCGCTCGCATTCGCTCGCATTCGCTCGCATTCGCTCGCATTCGCTCGCATTCGCTCGCATTCGCTCGCATTCGCTCGCATTCGCTCGCATTCGCTCGCTGCGCTGCGGAACCTACCGGGGGAGGGGGCTGCCCCCCTTGGACCCCCAGACCATCTTGTAGACAACTGGTCCATGGTGATTATCAAATCGCTGGTTTTGGGTAACGCACCGCAGTTTCCTGCTTGCTTTTTCAGGGTCTTGACTGATCGCAATATTACATTCCAAATTACGCAGCCAGCAGTCGCGAAAGCCCCAAAGTTTGGCGAAATAGAGCCAAGGTCGGTTGACTTTAACAGAAAATCTTGGCTATACTGCTATGACGTCACCGTCAATCTGGTGTAAACCTCCCATCTGGTATAAACCTCGGCGGTTCGTTCGAAAATCTGCTCGAGAGCCGTTGAGGTAGAGTTTTGGGAAAAACGAACCGTGGATATGATTTCTATATACAAGCTACAATTCTGCTATCTCAGTTCAAACCCCCATGTTAAGGTCGACTATTCCCTTTAAGAGTTACGGTTCATGGAAACACTTACTACAACATGCTTTCCATAACTATATCTGGCATACAATTATTTGTAGTGACCTTATCGATGGTGTCCTGCCCAAATGAACATAATGCGAAAGTAGACTGAGACATTGCCACACTATTAGCCCGGAAAACGTACATAGTGCACTGGAAAACATCGATTATAGCGGAAAGGGTCATTTATAGGTACATAGGAAGTCCAAAACATCTGGAACGTCGAACCTTTGCAACATGGCAGCGTTTTTCAACTGACTTCCTTCCAAGCAAAGCATAATAAGCAATTCGCTTCACCTACGAAATATGTATCTCCTATAAACTGTATGTCCATTGTGCGAGGCATAACATTAAACTTGCCGAGTCGGAAGAATTACATTTATCGAATGTTTGTAGAGTCTTCTCGAAAGAACTCGAATATCGGCAGATGCCACACAGTTCCGTACCCCGAAATATGGTCGTAATTTGTATGTGGATTACATAGATTGGCAACTTCCTTCCAGACCAGAGTGTTTGTTTAGGTTCAACAAGATGACATCCCTGCATACACTGTATACAGCTTATACCATGACCAGTATACCTGCACTTGCATAGTTTTACACGAACTGCACTTGCACTAGCTACATTGGCACCAGCTACACTAGCACTAACTAGCAACTACACTAGCACCAGCTAAACTAGCACGAGCCACACTAGCACTAGCATATTTAAAAGCCACATATGATGCAAATATATTTTCATGACGACATACTTCACAATGCAACACCACAAACTGGCCCTAATGTACGCGCAAACCCACACACACCACCATCCCCCCCCCCCCCCCCCCCCCCAGTGCCCATGAATGCCCCAACTAAGACCATCCCAATAAGTTACAAAGCCCACAACATTATCACAGTGTCATGGTGATCTATTTTTCGCGCTGAACGCTTCGAAACTTTGGTGATCTTGGTGACTGTAATGGCCCATAGCAACGCTTTGGCGTTTTAAATGTAAAAAAAATGTGACTCACGCAATCACAATTTTCAAACCACATAATGCACACATCTGGAACCCAAACAGCAGTGTGCACTGAGAACGTCACATCACGTGACCAACCATCGCCTACACTGCATCAGCATACAGACAGCCGGCCAACGTCACGTGACCAACCATCGCCTACACTGCATCAGCACACAGACAGCCGGCCAACGTCACGTGACCAACCATCGCCTACACTGCATCAGCACACAGACAGCCGGCCAACGTCACGTGACCAACCATCGCCTACACTGCATCAGCATACAGACAGCCGGCCAACGTCACGTGACCAACCATCGCCTACACTGCATCAGCACACAGACAGCCGGCCAACGTCACGTGGTTGTCGCAAAACTCAGCCAACGCCGGCCGCAGTCAGCCATAGCAGAATCAACGTATGCAAAAGCAAGCCAGTCGTAGCCAAAGCAGCAACAATACGTCACTAGGACGGCGTATTTGGAAACTTTTCCTCGCCGTCCTCCGCCAATCGGGAGCGGCGGAGTCCGGCCACCTGAGACGAGCCAGAGGACGGCCGGGACTGCGCTGGAATGTGGTGAGTGCTGCACTGCACTTCACTGGCAGACCACGCCGAATTGTGCCAGTATTCCGGTGACGGGTCACCCACCGGTGAAGAGCTGCTCCCTGTCCTCCACTGATCGACTGCACCTCAGTTCAGCCGGCTCAGAGCAGGGGCCGGCATGCCCTCAGAAAGTCCTCCTCGCCGCCTCAGTTCAGCCGGCTCAGAGCAGGGGCCGGCACGCCCTCAGAAAGTCCTCCTCGAACGGCTTCTCCCCGAACCGTCCACACGACCTCCTGGGGACGGGACACAGATGGTACTTAGTCAGCACATATGACGGGGGGGGGGGATGGTTCAGACGGGGGGATGGTACAGACGGGGGGATGGTACTAAGTCAGCAGGCAGGTAGAACTCAGACTCAGCAGGCAGGTAGAACTCAGACTCAGCGGAATCAGTCTGCTCAGCTGCGACTCACAGCAGACCGCTGTCGACTCACAGCAGACCGCTGTCGACTCACAGCAGGCCGCTGTCGACTCACAGCAGACCGCTGTCGACTCACAGCAGGCCGCTGTCGACTCACAGCAGACCGCTGTCGACTCACAGCAGACCGCTGTCGACTCACATCAGGCCGCTGTCGACTCACAGCAGACCGCTGTCGACTCACAGCAGACCGCTGTCGACTCACAGCAGGCCGCTGTCGACTCACAGCAGGCCGCTGTCGACTCACAGCAGGCCGCTGTCGACTCACAGCAGACCGCTGTCGACTCACAGCAGACCGCTGTCGACTCACAGCAGGCCGCTGTCGACTCACATCAGGCCGCTGTCGACTCACAGCAGACCGCTGTCGACGCACAGCAGGCCGCTGTCGACTCACAGCAGGCCGCTGTCGACTCACAGCAGACCGCTGTCGACTCACAGCAGGCCGCTGTCGACTCACAGCAGGCCGCTGTCGACTCACAGCAGACCGCTGTCGACTCACAGCAGGCCGCTGTCGACTCACAGCAGACCGCTGTCGACTCAGATGTGACGCGTTACCCCCGGGGAGTCTGGAGGAGATCATGGTGAGTGGCACGTCTATAGGCTCAGACACAGGCGGTATGACACAGGCGGGGATCGGTAACGTCTGCCGGCAGGGGCGACCAGGTAGAGAGAGGGAAGGCATCAGTTGACCTACCCACAGTGACCCCACAGTGATCCCACAGTGACCCCACAGCCTTACTCCGCACACACATTGACAGACCGGGGCCGAACGCCTGCCAGAGGTCCTCACTATGCGCTGACTGCACACTGCACAGTGTCAGGGCCGGTGGTGACCGCCAGTGACCCTCACCTGGCGCGTGCCCTGATGTTGCCCAGCTGCTGATGGTCGGCCCGCAGCACGGCCAGCATGCAGTCGGCGTACTGGCCGGCTGTGCTGGCCAGGTAGCCGGTCCGGCCCGCCTCCGACGTGTCCACTATGTCCGTCAGTGGGCCGCCAGAGCAGTGAGCCACCACGACCATACCGGCCGCCATCATCTCTACAATACCTGCAGCAGCGAGTCATTACGGTCACATCATCTCAACAATGCCTGCAGCAGAGAGTCATTACGGTCACATCATCTCAACAATACCTGCAGCAGCGAGTCATTACGGTCACATCATCTCAACAATACCTGCAGCAGTGAGTCATTACGGTCACATCATCTCAACAATACCTGCAGCAGCGAGTCATTACGGTCACATCATCTCTACAATGCCTGCAGCAGTGAGTCATTACGGTCACATCATCTCAACAATGCCTGCAGCTGTGAGTCATTACGGTCACATCATCTCAACAATACCTGCAGCAGTGAGTCATTACGGTCACATCATCTCTACAATACCTGCAGCAGCGAGTCATTACGGTCACATCATCTCAACAATGCCTGCAGCAGCGAGTCATTACGGTCACATCATCTCAACAATGCCTGCAGCAGTGAGTCATTACGGTCACATCATCTCAACAATGCCTGCAGCAGCGAGTCATTACGGTCACATCATCTCTACAATACCTGCAGCAGTGAGTCATTACGGTCACATCATCTCTACAATACCTGCAGCAGCGAGTCATTACGGTCACATCATCTCTACAATACCTGCAGCAGCGAGTCATTACGGTCACATCATCTCTACAATACCTGCAGCAGCGAGTCATTACGGTCACATCATCTCAACAATGCCTGCAGCAGCGAGTCATTACGGTCACATCATCTCTACAATACCTGCAGCAGCGAGTCATTACGGTCACATCATCTCAACAATGCCTGCAGCAGCGAGTCATTACGGTCACATCATCTCTACAATACCTGCAGCAGCGAGTCATTACGGTCACATCATCTCTACAATGCCTGCAGCAGCGAGTCATTACGGTCACATCATCTCAACAATGCCTGCAGCAGCGAGTCATTACGGTCACATCATCTCTACAATACCTGCAGCAGCGAGTCATTACGGTCACATCATCTCAACAATGCCTGCAGCAGCGAGTCATTACGGTCACATCATCTCAACAATACCTGCAGCAGTGAGTCATTACGGTCACATCATCTCTACAATACCTGCAGCAGCGAGTCATTACGGTCACATCATCTCAACAATGCCTGCAGCAGTGAGTCATTACGGTCACATCATCTCAACAATGCCTGCAGCAGCGAGTCATTACGGTCACATCATCTCAACAATGCCTGCAGCAGCGAGTCATTACGGTCACATCATCTCAACAATACCTGCAGCAGTGAGTCATTACGGTCACATCATCTCTACAATGCCTGCAGCAGTGAGTCATTACGGTCACATCATCTCTACAATACCTGCAGCAGTGAGTCATTACGGTCACATCATCTCTACAATGCCTGCAGCAGTGAGTCATTACGGTCACATCATCTCTACAATACCTGCAGCAGCGAGTCATTACGGTCACATCATCTCAACAATGCCTGCAGCAGTGAGTCATTACGGTCACATCATCTCAACAATGCCTGCAGCAGCGAGTCATTACGGTCACATCATCTCAACAATGCCTGCACAGCGAGTCATTACGGTCACATCATCTCTACAATACCTGCAGCAGCGAGTCATTACGGTCACATCATCTCAACAATACCTGCAGCAGTGAGTCATTACGGTCACATCATCTCAACAATACCTGCCGATAGTTATCAAGCATGATCATTTTCCATTTTACCGTGTACTGCTTTTCGCTCATTGGCAACGAAATAGCGAGACAGAGCAACCTAATCACACAGTTGCAGCCACAGGACATATTCAATTCATCTAAACACACGTATGCATATGCATACACTACATGTTTGCAGGTGCATACATGTATAGTTGCATTAGCTGATTGAGCATATTCCCTCACGCATTTGTATTAGGCACGCTTCTAGGTGATATGCTGGCAACTAAGAGGCGAATTCCATGCATGCCTCAGTATAATGCATATTCATTCACAATAGGATAAATTTGATCAATAACCTCGATAATATACAGCAAACGTGTGGGCCATACCAACGTTCACCAACCGACATACCAACCAGCCAACAAAGATGGACACAGGTGCGGGATAATGAAGGACACTGTCAGCAAAAGACACGGAAAACGTGACTGGCTGCGAACTTACTATACATGTCCACTACTCAAATATGCACACGACTATATGAATATTGACTAAAATTGAAGACAACAAATGAAATTCCGTCGCAACATCATATGCATGGTTGTATTACATCTCCGTCGACTGATGGTACCACATCCCCACCGTACTGCTACTCTGTTTGACGAGTCTGCTCCCGACCGTACTTCCTCCAGCCGCCGTACAGTACAGTCTCTCTCACCTATGCCGAAGTGTTCGTCCTTCATGGTGTGCAGCCCGATCAGTGCCTCAGAGTAGAGCTGCAGCAGCTCGTCGTAGGACACGTTGACCCGCAGCTGGAGCCGGTCAGTGATGCCCAGCTGAGCGGCGCGGTCCCGCAGCGCGTCCACGCGCTCCTGGTCCGCTGGGCCGCGACACCCGCCCACCAGCACCAGCTGCAGGCCGGCCGTGTCCTCAGGGTGGTCCCGGATCAGCCGGGAAAAGCTCTCCAGCTGGCGGGACAGGGTGCAGGGGTGTCACGTGTCAGTGGGATGTCACGCGAAGTGTCAGTACAGCTGGTCACCGGGACACGGGCACACCCGCACGGCGAAACAAGAGGCGACTGAACCATGGCTGTACAAGTCAGACTATCGTACACTGGCATACAGACCGTAACAGTCAGTTAGGGCGCCATATCGTCACCATCACATCCACTGAAGGCATTCGGAACCACTGCAGCGTTGACGCAGTCGCTGGTCACAAGTCGATATTTCCTCCCGTCACGCTACAGCGCCATTCCTGCACTCCCTGCAAGCCCCTGGACGACCTGATGCCAACTCCAGTGACGACACCGGCAGCTCCGCTCCCAGCCGGCGCTCGGTACCCACCTGCAGCGCGTGGTTCTTCTCTGGTCTGAACTGGGCCACGGAGAGGACGCAGGGCCGGCGGCGGGCGTCCGGCCCCTCCGCCGCCGAGAGCCGCTGCAGCCGCGCCAGGTCACACGGAGGGTACACGGTGTGCACCTGCTCGCCCCGACCCCAGATCGCCGCCACGTGAGCACGCGTCCACGAGCTGTTCACCATGACCACGTGTGCGGCGCGTCCGACCAGGGCGTACAGCAGCGCGAAGAGCCGGTAGTAGGCGACCTTCAGCCAGCGGAGGGCAGCCAGCCGGGCGAACTGGGCCCGGTTGTTGAAGGCGGCGCGGCCC
The DNA here is from genome assembly GCA_036785665.1 of Chirona hameri. Lineage (NCBI taxonomy): Eukaryota > Metazoa > Arthropoda > Thecostraca > Balanomorpha > Balanidae > Chirona > Chirona hameri. The sequence goes on along the minus strand of JAXIVJ010000700.1, from coordinate 34,344 downwards.
AGGGACACGGCCTCCAGCATGTCGGAGGAGATGGTCGGGTAGTGGACATAGCAGCCGACCCGGCAGCCGCCCAGCAGGCGGAACACGGGCAGCGTGAAGCCGTAACCCATCGAGTCGATGTACACATCTGCGAGACAGACAATACAGTTATCGATACTAGTCAATGTACACGTCTGCACATAAGGAAGTTATATAGAACAGGGGGAGTTCCACAGCGATGCTTTGCTGTGGAACAATCACAATTGTGTCGAACAAGAATGACACGAAACACATGACCATACAACTTTAACCGACAGACAACAGACTAGTCAACTGACGGGCAACATACTCGTTACGCGCCAGCAATCCAGCAGACCAACCATACCGCCTGGCGCGTGACTCTGGAGGGCTCATAGTTGCTCTCCCTCCACGTCCACACTCACCGGGCAGCAGCCTGAAGAGGGCCTCCAGCGCCACCACCACCGAGCCGGCCGCCTGTCCGAGCAGCGTCAGCAGCGGATAGTAGGACGGATCGAGCAGCCAGCGGCAGCGCAGACGCACCAAGCGCACCCGGGCCGGCAGCTGCAGGCCGAACCGCTGCCGCACCTTGGCCACGATCTCAGAGTCCTCGGCCGTGTCGCCCGTGTATACCGAGATCAGGTGTTGTGGGTACCTGGGATACAGGCAGGTCAGAGACACGTCAGACACAGAGCGTGACGGTACCTGGTACACAGGCAGGTCAGGGACACGTCAGACACAGAGAGTGACGGTACCTGGTATACAGGCAGGTCAGAGACACGTCAGACACAGAGAGCCGTCAGAGACATACACACACGGACAAACGTACTCTGATCTACAGTCGGACAATAATCAGAGTTACGCGGCGGCATCGGTGGAATACGTCGTCACGAGACGAGTCGCACATCCGTGTCGCCACGAGACGAGTCGCACATCCGTGTCGCCATGAGACGAGTCGCACATCCGTGTCGCCATGAGACGAGTCGCACATCCGTGTCGCCATGAGACGAGTCGCACATCCGTGACGCCACGAGACGAGTCGCACATCCGTGTCGCCACGAGATGAGTCGCACATCTGTGTCGCCACGAAATGAGTCGCACATCCGTGTCGCCACGAAATGAGTCGCACATCCGTGTCGCCACGAGACGAGTCGCACATCCGTGTCGCCACGAGACGAGTCGCACATCCATGTCGCCACGAGACGAGTCGCACATCCGTGTCGCCACGAGATGAGTCGCATATCCGTGTCGCCACGAGATGAGTCGCATATCCGTGGATGAGCCTCAGCCCCTCTCAGTGATTTGTGAGAAGTATACCAGTCCCAGTTTGTGTTGGGTCTTTCTATCCCTGGTCTGCCTCACCTCTCTGAGGTGACCCACCTTTCTGAGAGGGCTGCGATGGCCGTCCACAGCACCCTCTCTCCGCCGCCGCCGTCATTACAGTATGGGTGGAAGAAGGCCACGTGCTTGGCTCCCGGTTCCAGTGGCGACCGACAGGCGCGCCGGACCTACCCAGGGAAGGAAGGGTAGGCTGTCAGCGCTGCTGCTCGGCAGGAACAAATACGAATTATTTTCACCAGTGAAATTATATGAAAAAACAGATGAACATTATATGTTTTCGAAAAACCAAAACTCCAAGGCTTGACCAAACTACTTTGAAATAAACAAGGCATATCGAATATTGGTTTAAAAATGAGTTGAATGAATATGGTGATGTGAGGTTCAAAATGCAGCATGTGAGGCATCACAATTTGTAATATAAAAATTCAAATATTGGTTTTATCTGCTATTGAAACATCAACACTGACAACATATTTACCTTTCTAAGTAGCCATACTCCTGCAATGATAGGCAATGCCACAACAATGAAAAACCAGGTGGTGTTCCCTAAACCTAAACAGCAAAGTACTCCCATTACTGCAATGCTGTAAAAGAAAACAACCATCAGAATAAATGCAATTTAAGTATAATCAAGACATAAAATATAAATATAGGAAAGAATTTCAAACTAACCATACTAAATCAATCAATATCCAAAGTATACCTTGTAGGTGAAAAGGAAATAAGGATGAAAAATGAAAAAGTACATATGTATTTATTATGTAATATAAGGTACCTTTTTCAGAAACTTATAACAGTGTGATGAAGCAAAACATGGAAAGCATGGAGTTTCTAACTGCAGCCAATGCACAGGATCTCTGGTTGCCAAATAGTGAATTAATTGAAGTATAGGCTCAATAGTCACTGAACTTCATATATACACAATAGCAACATCACAAATTAAGAGATGCTGATAACAGGCAGGCCAAGCTTGACATGAATATAATCACCAGGACACCAATCATAAAGGGCAGAGTGGCCTTTATGATTCAATGGACACACTTTTTAGGTTTAATATGCAATACATAACATTCTGAATTTTTCTATCCCAGCCCTGTAAACCAACCTTACAAAATAAGCCTAATAATTAGATAGGACTTGTAATAATATCAAAGTAGGGCAAATTTATGTAAGGCCTGACAAAGCTCTAGTGGTATCAGGCATTCATTCATGGTAATATATTTGCACCAAAGCAAAAATATTCCACCATTAGCCTGAAGCCTGGAATGACAGCTTAGGGTAAAAGTCAAATCTTCTGACACATTCTAACCTCAGACTTGTCATGCTATCAGAATGCAGACATTAGGTACTGGCACACAGTGCTTTAGTGTCCTGGTATTGTTTACATTTTGATTTGTAAACAAAATATTCAAATGTTTTCACAGGATGGGTTTCCAAGACAGTGTCCTAGGCTTGGAAAATTTGGGTGGAAAACGACACCCAATGGGTAATATTTTTCCACTATTTTTACCCAGTTTTCCACTCCCCAAATCAAGATGTATTGGATAACTATAACCCTAACACCGATATTACTCATGCTAATATTAACCTGTGGATGCAAAAACAGGTTAGGAAGGTATTTCCATTTGTAACAGCTGATTCTGATAGGTAATCTCTTTTTTAGGCTGAATTTCCCACTCTTTATGGTTAATTTTAGGCCCAACTTTCAACTCTGCACCCTGGCTTCAAAGAAATTCTAGGACCCTGTTCCAAGATCAGGACCCACACTAAGCTAAGCTTGTTGCACAGGCCCCGACACCACCATCCAATCACAAAATTCCAGTCAGGCAGAATTTATAGGTGAAATCTAACAACTGAGGATGGTCAGCCTGGCTTGCTGACTTCATCTGATCTTGAACATGGCCACTGCCACCAGCTGCAGGTCACCCCCACCAGGAGCAAATAGTGAGCGCCAAAGCATCTCAAACGCACCTTGCCAGGGTGGGTCAAATCTGTAATCCAGCACTATCCCGACTGAGCTATACAGGTGGACTGATAGCATGAAGTATGAGGTTAGGATGTGTCCGGGATTACTGCAGTTTACCCTATCTGACCTTAAGGCAGTTTGCCTTCAGTCACAATAATTCAAAATAATCTGATGATCTCACAAAAGAACACCAATCAATGTTTCTCTTTTTCATATACATAATTTATCAGGTGTTTGAGTTTAAACTTTGTTTTTATCTTATGTATCATCAGCTTCCCCACAACATGCAGTTGCACAGCCAGATTTGGATCATGTTTACATATTACACTTCTCCAGCTAAAAACGCTCCATCCGCAATGTTCGTCGTATCTTTATGTTTCTTATTTATTGATCAAATCATCAACTTTCATCCCAACCCACAAAACAAACCCTATGGTGTTTAGGTCTTGGCCCGAGTGTTACCAGCCGGTAATTTGCGTCAACAAATGTAACACATGCGCCTAAGTTGTATTGATCTGCAAAGAAGCTAGAGTTATTGTACATATTTCGCAATATCTCATTTAAGTCATTAGATATATAGATATTTCGCTATATTCATGAGGTATTAAATAAATAACACAATGCTTCTGAAGACTTTTTGAATAAATAAGACTTTTGCAAACGTTTCGTTGAAGCCGGTGCCTCGCACCACGCACCACGTCTGTTGTGTGCTGTTGCGCTTTCGGATTGAGTCAAGTGATTGCTTTGATATTTAGTACTCATTAAATAGGCTTTCATCGGTGGAGACGCTGTTGTTGGGTCTACCTTACCTTACACCTTGCAATAATGAATAACCCTCCAAAAATAGGAATACAGATCAGCTCAACGGCAGGAGCCATCCCACTGAAAAATGAAAAAGGTAAGGATTCTAAATCATCCTTAGTTAGGACAAACAGCACTTTTGCCAGCCAGGTATAACTTAGAACTCCTAAATTGCACTAGGGCAGTTGGGGTAAACAATTGTAACACCTAACACATCCTAACATCATACTTTTCATGCTATTGGTGATATCAGGTAAACAACCACAATCCTGGACATGTCCTTATGCAGGATTTTTCATAATCCTGAGGCCTATTCACAGGGTCTGCGGCCGCCGCTGCCAAAAGGGCGGGCTTAATCGTCAGCCAATCACAAAAGAGCATATCCGGGAGGAGAGACTCCGTTCTGCGGCTCCTGCAGTTGCTCGGGAGCAGCTGCAACAGAACTTCGCCATAAATGGTGTGCGTCTGACAAAGGTTGCACACTGTTTTGTTGATATCGCAGCTCACTGGTGGTTGTTTGACCAAAAATGACAACTCATAGTGACTCATAGATATTAATGTAGTTGAGTGGTTTTGAAAAACATTGAGCGTTTTCATGAAATTGCCTATTTGTTGTGAACACTACACATGCCATTTATCGGACGCCATCAGCAGCTGCACACATGTTCAAAGCTGTTCAAATTAAGCTCAGCCTCCTGGCCGTGGCGGCCGCAGACCCTGTGAACAGGCCTCTGGACACATCCAGACTTGTCATGCTATTGGTGGTATAGTGTGTCAGCATTGTCTACATTGCCAATAGCATGACAAGTCTGATGTTAGGAGATGTCCAGGGTTGTGGCTGTCTAGTGTCTACCCTAGAATCTAGATGATACTAACACACTGAAGAACACCAATAGCATGATAAGTCTGGTGTTGTTGCTTACCTTTAAAGTCCAATCACAAGACATGCCACAGTGCTGGACTTTTCTTGTTACACCACCAGTAGCATGAAAATCCAGGTTTTTACATGTCTGTTTAACAAATTCTACCTGCATGAGGAAGACAGGAGTTTTTGTTGTTAGACAGTATAAGTATCAGATTCTATTGGGATCTTAATTTGGGTGTTCATGGTTCAGGGATACTTACCCTCAACTGTTCAGATTTTAACATCAACATAAGGCATATGGGTGTTGCATGCATGGTTGCAAGAATTCACCTTTAGAATCCTGAAGTCCCCCTAAATTTAAGTAGGTGTGTTCATGTGGAACTATTGTCAGATTCAATCAGGACACCTGAAAGAAGAGATTATCTTCAGTGGGACCCCTTAGGGTGAGCACATGGGCATGGTATGAAGCTGAAGAGAGTAGAGACCCAGCAGGACCACATCAATACCAAGCTACTTCATTCTCCTGCTGTGTTATCTGTGTTATTGTTAGTTGGAATGGGCTTCAGGTGATGAATTGTCGTCCCAAATGTGTACGTTTATGCCATCCAAGAATCAGTTGGGTGTTATAGTCAAACTAGTGTTTTGTTCTGTACCTATGTGAAGAGAAGAGGGAGCATTGGCAGGATATTTCAGGTCTTTGTGACCTGCCCTATCCACATTGTATAATGTAATATCCAAATATCTACCAAAAGTATGTGTGATCACTGGTTTTATTTGCATTCTTTAGCTTGTCAATTTGTGCTGTCATCAGTTAAATGTGTGTTGATCCTTCAAATCCTGGGATCTAATGCTAAAGCTGTAGATCCCAGATCCACATTCTGTGGATCAGCTGTAAACATTTGTGGAAGGATCTATTGGGATTTTGTATCTTAAGCACTGTTTTGTTTAAGGATTTACTTCTCAAATTGTATGAAGAAATCACCTGGTTCCTTTGTAAAGGTCCATTTATTCTGACCCCAAAATGATAGAGGTTCTTTATATGTTATATGCACTGTAAACAGAACTGGTATGATCTCTAGAATATTGCTCTTTGTCAAGAAATACTGTAATACCATGGTAATAATATTGCCATGGGATCCTGGTCACAACAAAATAGCTACTGTCCCTCAGGATATGCAGAGCCTGCAGGCAGACTATGGGGTTACAGCATCAAAATGGGCAGCTGTATTCTGTGTGCATCCAGACCTGGTTGGTTTCGATACTAATTCCGTTTTATGTGGATATGTCCAGGTTGAGACTTGAGATACTGATGTCCATCTATCTGTATGCATTTAGGCCACGATTCCTTCCGTGTCTGTCCCAGCCAGTTTGTTCGATTCTGTTCCCATTTTCGTATGCCTTTCCCAGCCAAACGTCCCTGCTGACTGCTGCCTGTGTGTTTGCCTGCCTCCAGGCCAGGTGTACATGCAGAAGGTGAAGGTGCAGCGGTATGTGACCGGTAAGCGGCCCGACTACGCGCCCTCCTCTGACGAGGAGTATGTCTCCGATGACGAGTTCGTGGCGCAGCAGCAGCAGGCGCCGGCTGTCGACGAGGTGGAGCTGACCGAGCAGGAGCGGGACGACCCGCGTCTCCGCCGCCTGCAGCGGCTCCAGCAGCGTGAGGAGGAGGAGCAGGAGCGGGACGAGGAGGCGGCCGAATCGGACGCCAGCGAGTCGGCGCCCCGTAGACGGTACGCAGCGCGTACCGGCCGCCGCGGCGTTGTCGTGCCGCTGTGGCTAAGATTGCGATTTACCGGGAAGGTCGGCCTGAAGGTCCATGTATTTGTTTTAGATGCAGTTAAGGAACGAGTGAGGTCTTAGAAATGAGGCGAGATCTTGCGAACGTTGGTTATATATGGGGTTAAGGCTCACTGTGGAACTGAGCAGCAACGGGTATTGCGTCGTTTGATCTGCAAGGTTTTTGATCAGGATCTTCATCTTCATTAGGTATTTTCTCTTTTACGAAGTGTGGTCGTTGAGATAAATGTGCCACCTGTGGGAGTATTTTGCGTCCTTAACTTCGAAAGAGCTTGCGAGGGAAGTTGGCAAGCGTTTTGCCTTCGCCACTGCGACCTGGCACGACTCACACTGCCTCTGTTGCAGAGTGCACGCGCCTGAGGTGGTCGAGGACAGCGATGAGGAAGAGGAGGAGGAGCTGCAGCGCCGGCGGCGGCAGTCATCCGATGAGGAATCGGACTCGGATTCGGAGGAGGACTTGGATGACGATGAGATCGTCAAGAAGCGAGAGATGCTCCGCGAGAAAGCGCTGGCCAAAGTCAAGAAGGAGGAGGTGTGTAATATCCCTTCACCAAGGCTCATTCTTTACTATGTGTTCTGCCTACAAAAAGTGATGTCTCACGCTGCTTATATGAACGTTTGGCGATGTCCTAATGTACTGTGGAAAAAGTTACGGCAGGGCATGTTGCTCACAATGTAGATTTCATTCAACATTGAATGAAGCCAAAGATTGATGGCGAATTCTTCGCTGACTGCGTGTTGTGTCTCTGCCTGGCATACTCTAACGTAAGTCGTTTTCGTAGCCTTTCGCCTTACTTAGGCAAGGAGTATGGTTGAGAGGGTTGGCTCTAACCATGCTGCGTGATGTCTGACTACAGGAGCTGATGGAGGTGGAGGAAGAGAAGAAGTCTGAGGACGAAGAGGAGGAGGAAGAGGACAGCTCAGAATATGAGGAATACACGGACTCTGAAGAGGAGACCGGACCGCGGCTCAAACCGGTGTTCGTCAGAAAACAGGTGCGACCGACGGTGACTGGAAAAGTCTGTTGCCACTTTGGACCTCTCTGTATGACATTGTTAGTGTTGAGCTGTTCTGTAATGACGTGTGTGCCTAAGCAAAATACTGTATTTGTATTGGAAGACTACCGGAGGTGAGGAGTTGTTGCAGATTTCCAGACACTACCGATGTGTGGGCGGGGCTGAAATCCAGGGCAAGATATATTGTAACGTCTCTGCTCTGTGTCCCAGGACCGAATCACAGTGCAGGAGAAGGAAAAACAGGCGCTCAAACAGAAACAGGCCGAGATTGAGGCGCGGAAAATGGCGGACGAGCGACGTCGTGACACTCTGAAGGTGAGAACTTCGCCGCACAGATGGCTCCCCGTCAGAAAGCCGCGGCAAAAGTTGTGTTGGGAAAACATTACGACCTTCCTAACTACGTTTGTCACCTGTTTAGTTGCGGATTTGCAATGACTAAGGTGACCAATGACCATGGTAACCGCAGCTGGTGTGAGCATCTGTCACCATTCAGTCATCGACGCCAGCAACTTCAGCTGGCGTTGAATATCTCCGCCACACGGTCACCATGGTAACGACGGCCACACGGTCACCATGGTAACGACGGCCACACGGTCACCATGGTAACGACGGCCACACGGTCACCATGGTAACGACGGCCACACGGTCACCATGGTAACGACGGCCGAGTGACCGGACACATCTGCCGTCAGATGGTGGAGTCGGATATCCGGAAGTTACAGGAGGTCTCGGTCGAGGCCGACCCGTCCAACGCCATCGACACCGACGACGGGAACGACGAGGCCGACTACGAGCTGTGGAAGCTCCGGGAGCTGAAGCGGATCAAACGCGACAAGGAGGAGCGAGAGGCGTCAGTATACAACGCAGGCGGTCCGGGGGGGGGGGGGGGGGGAGAGGGGCGGTTTCGGTCCAGCGAAAGTGTTATCTGGGCGACGAGAGGCAGTGTCCCAAAATTCCATTTTTGCTTGGGTGTCAGAGTGGAAAATTAAAGCCAAAAAAGACCATGATAGTGGACAATTATGTAGAAAATGGTAGGCACAATATTGATTTGTTTTGAATATGAAAAGCAGTAGTTTGTGTTAAAATCATGTATTTTTAGTCAATATTTAATATTTGTCAGAATACCACAATTCCTAATTTGGGAGTGGAAAATTCACTCCTAAAATGGGGAGTGAAGTGGGAAATTATTCACATTTGGGCGTCATTTCCCACCCAAATTGACAAATTCCGGGACGCTGACAGGCGGTTGAGGGGGTTTCGTCCATGACCATTTACGCGTGATTAATTTGTATTGCTGCTTGTCAAACTAGTTATCTGACGTGGCACGAATATGGCATAGCTTTATGTCGATTCGATATTTTGGGGCATTCTTGTGGCATGAACTTGGCCAACGTGCCTGCCTGACTGTAGCCGGAGTGTGACGTGTCTCATGTTTCGCTGAGTTTGTACGTGTGTACCTGACTGTTGCCATAGTTACCCATGTCTCATGCCCCCCCCCCCCCCCAGACTGGAGAAAGAGCGTCTGGAGCTGGAGCGAATGAGGAGCATGACCGAGGAGGAACGGCGCGCCGAGCTGCGCAACAACCCCAAACAGGTCACCAACAAGGCCTCCAAGGGCAAGTACAAGTTCCTTCAGAAGTACTACCACCGCGGCGCCTTCTTCATGGACAAGGAGGAGGGCGTGTACCGGCGAGACTTCTCCGGCACCACCCTCGAGGACCGCTTCGACAAGACGGTGCTGCCCAAAGTCATGCAGGTAAGTGACGTGCCGGTCGTGGTTGGTTACTGTGAGATCGTCCGCGGGTGGTTACTGTAAACACAGCGTTGCTGGGGATGGCTGCCTTTTGTGCTGGCACTACACAGCAAAAGAGTGGGATTGTTTTGCTGAGAGGTGACTGGGTTTGACCATAATGCGTGGAAATGCACTGTGTAATTTTCGGATGGCGTGTTTAGGGTGACAGTCTGGGTAGGCCATTCGTTGTGTTGCCCCGCATGTTTACCTCGGTCATGATGCAGTGAATGCACTGATCTAACCCGCCCGCCCTTCGCTCCCCAGGTCAAGAATTTCGGCCGCAGCGGGCGGACCAAGTACACTCACCTGGTGGAGCAAGACACGACCTCGTTCGACTCGGCGTGGGCCATGGAGACGGCGCAGAACGCAAAGTTCTTCAACGTCCAGGCCGGCGGCGTCAAGCAGGTCTTCGAGAAGCCCACGCTCAAGAAGAAGCGGAAGTCCTGAGCGCGTCGCGCGGGCGCCGCGTCTGTTGCCGGGGATAGCTGAGCGCGTCGCGCGGGCGCCGGGTCTGTTGCCAGGGATAGCTGAGCGCTGCGTTGGGACGCCGTGGGTGTTGCGGGGGCCAGCGCAGTGTGGCAGGTGTGGTGGCTGATCTCACACACTGAGGGAGTCGCGGACTGTGCGGACTCCGGTCTGAGTGCTCCCTCGGGTGTGTCGGCAGCAGACGATGTGCCGGTAGTGTGGATGTGACGGCTACACACACGGCGTGAGAGTGGAGTGTTTTCTTATATTGCTGAGTGAGTGGGTGAGAGCGACTGTCTTGTTTTTATTCATCTGTCCGTGCCCCTGATGTGTATTTTAGCCGCTGTACCTCAGCGGAGCAACTGGAAGGCAGTGAAACGTTTACCAAGGATAGGCTCATTTCATGTAGTTTGTGTGTACAGTGAGGTGTTGTCCTCAATGAGGACAGCAAATGATATGTGCTGTGCTAGGCCATGTCGCGAGAATGTACAACAAAACTAATATGACGTGACATGTGAAAGCGCGTCTTTGTTTCTGTTTGAAGAAACTAGCAAGCAGATGTGAGTGTGGATTCTAAAAGGGTCTCGGGATATAAACCATCCCTTTAGAGACCCACACGAGATCTATGTTCCACTGGATCTTATCACGTGACAGTGAACCCGTGATCTCGGAGAGGATGAAGCTCGGTGGAACAACTATCTCAGCACAAGATATGTATGTGCAGATGAAGAATCATATATTTCGCTGTTGCCTGCTTCCACGACCACATTCCTCACAGCTATACAAAATGCGGATTCTGTATTTACACCATTTTCCACCCGCCTTGTCGCGTCAGTGTGTGAACTGTGACGTGTTTCTGATGTGGTGATGTGACGGCTCTTACGTCATGTTTCCGCCACTCGCCTACGGGCTACGTACGACCAGTACCTGCACACACCAATGAAGGCAGAACACTGTCACACTACCGTACCATCTGTTGACACGCGAACAGCGTGCACCAACTAGTCTGCTTTTAGAGGCAAAGCCATGGTCATACACTACACAGGTACAATCTACACTCACCAAGACACGTTCAGAAGCAGCGTACAGATCTGTGTGGCGACGGGCCACAGGGCGTCGTCCCTGCAGCCACTCACCAGCATGGCTGCCGCCAGGCCTGCATCGCGACAGGGCGCACACGCCGCCATCGTGCGTCCCTGGCTGGGGGTTATCTGTCTTGTTCTTGTTGGGTTAGGGGCAGGGTGACCGTATTCCCTTCCCCATTGTCCGTTCGCCGCGGTTCGGAGACACGCCTGCAGCAGCACCGCCAGCAGGTAGCACATCGCAGCCACTGCCACTCATTCCCACTTCAAAGTGTCCGGTACTGTCCCACTCCCTCGCCACTTCCCAGCCTTCACCAGGTCGGCAGCCTCAGTACTGTCCAGTGTCCATGGCCTCACAGCTCCGCCGACCGGCGTCCTGGCTACTGTCCAGTGGCCATGGCCTCACACCTCCCCAGCCGGCGTCCAGGCTACTGTCCAGTGTCCATGGCCTCACAGCTCCCCAGTCGGCGTCATAGTGTCCATGGCGCGCCAGCTCTCTCCAGACGCCGCCCAAGCTGTTATCCATGCCGTGTCTCCAGCCGCGTCCTAGCTGTTCCCCATGACGTGTCAGCTGCTCTCCTAGCTGTTGTCCATGACGTGGCACATGACGGCATCGAGCTCTGTGAGCCGGTCCTGCTGCTGGTGGTCGGCATCAGCGGCCGGCCGCGGCGCCGTCTCGGTCGGCACCAGCAGCTTCGAGTCGAACTCGTCCCGGCCAGAGAGCGACGAGAGCGCGCCGTTCACCGTCTCCAGCACCTTCTCCAGGTGCAGCTGAAACACGGCACGCACAGTCCACCGCCGACGACCGATTTAACAGCTACAGGCCCAGCAGATAGCCAGCACAGAGGCGCAGTCAGCCGGCCAGCACAGAAGCTGATGGGTCCAGCGGCCGGCCAGCACAGAAGCTGATGGGTCCAGCAGCCGGCCAGCACAGCAGCTCAGATAACAGTAAACTGAGTAATAACAAGCAAATACATACAAATAACAGACCACTTGCGATCTCTCTCCCACTCGGATAGACTGAACGGGTATTTTTTTAAATGCCGAGAGCTCCCTGCGGTGATGCGAAGCGCTGCCAGTTCTATAATTACGCCTACGTGGCGGGCAGATAATCAGACGAATGTGCAGCACTGTGATCTGTGCCGCTGTGTGATCGGACGCGTCGGCCTCCTGTGTGTCCAGAGCCTCCTCCGGCCTCCCCGGTCCGTCACCTCCTACCCCTCTCCCTCACAGCACTGTGATCTGTGCCGCTGTGTGATCGGACGCGTCGGCCTCCTGTGTGTCCAGAGCCTCCTCCGGCCTCCCCGGTCCGTCACCTCCTACCCCTCTCCCTCACAGCACTGTGATCTGTGCCGCTGTGTGATCGGACGCGTCGGCCTCCTGTGTGTCCAGAGCCTCCTCCGGCCTCCCCGGTCCGTCACCTCCTACCCCTCTCCCTCACAGCACTGTGATCTGTGCCGCTGTGTGATCGGACGCGTCGGCCTCCTGTGTGTCCAGAGCCTCCTCCGGCCTCCCCGGTCCGTCACCTCCTACCCCTCTCCCTCACAGCACTGTGATCTGTGCCGCTGTGTGATCGGACGCGTCGGCCTCCTGTGTGTCCAGAGCCTCCCCGGTCCGTCACCTCCTACCCCTCTCCCTCACAGCACTGTGATCTGTGCCGCTGTGTGATCGGACGCGTCGGCCTCCTGTGTGTCCAGAGCCTCCTCCGGCCTCCCCGGTCCGTCACCTCCTACCCCTCTCCCTCACAGCACTGTGACCTGTGCCGCTGTGTGATCGGACGCGTCGGCCTCCTGTGTGTCCAGAGCCTCCTCCGGCCTCCCCGGTCCGTCACCTCCTACCCCTCCCCTCCTCCCCTCTCCCTCCTAGTCTCCAGTCACGTCCGGAGTTAGAACCCACCTCGAAGCGTCCGGCGATGTCGAGCCGGTGCCGCTTCTGCAGCTCCAGTGTGACGCGCAGCGCCTCGCGCGCCTGGTGTGGACGGAACTCGTTAATCAAGTGGTGCATGTGGATGAACAGCAGCTTGATGTCGTCAATCTTCTCCATGCGCTTGCTGGAGTCGGGGCACCGGATCAGGACCTCCAGCAGGTCCAGGAAGTTGGCCAGCACCGAGTGGTTCAGCTTCTTCAGCTCCTTCCGGTGGTCGAAGTTGATCGGGTACAGCCGCTTGATTCCCTGCAAACATATCGTGTTATACATTTTGAATTTTAACACGTAAAGCAGGACTTAACACCATAGTTATATTTGTCACATTCCAAGTTTGTTATGGTCTCCAGAATCTCAACATACCATATTTGCGATTCACTAGAATAATGGCCTCGCTTTTAGTTTCGAACATCCCAGCTAAGTTATGGGCAAAATGTGCTACTATTATATTGTTTCGTTGTTGCATATAATTATGAGTTCTGACCAGGACCTCGGCTAAGGAATTGTCACTGGGAAGCAATTCGAGAAGAAAAAAATGCTACTAAGGCATATGGTTAAGCGTAGGAGGTACCTATACATAGGTAATGATACATGTTAAGTGTGATAATGCCAAACATAAGAGTAAACTATAAATAAAATAGTGGAATAATACAATAATGAAGCTGAATACAAATGATAAATATAAACACGCCCATCATCGAGGGTCCACACCTGCGATGTCGATTTTTCTAAAACGATTTGGGGACCGAACAGAAACGGAGCGAAGGGGTCCACCGGCGCCATAGCTTTATCAATACAACTAAATCGGTCGAAAATTAACACATTTCCTGAAGGAAGATCTAAGCAGCTTATACAAGGGATACATTGTTTTAAAGCAGTTCTTAACCCGCGCCCTGCCGGTGCTCGGGGCCAGCTTAGTCGTGCCAGGGGAGGCATCTGCCGCCCCCCCCGAACTCGGCTCCAATGGGGATTAAGCAGAATACAAAACAAAATGACGTTAGATAGCTCGTCTAAATTCATGTCGAAATTATTTCGGTTATTTTTGGTTCAGGTCAATATTGAGGTCACTAACAGCGGTCATCAATTGTGTATTGTGTATTATCAGTAGAACAACCACAGGCCCACTTATGGGCTCTGGGTCTGTGGCGTTTCACACATCACATCGCATCAAAGGTCAACATTGCAAGTTTTAGCAATTGCCTCCAGAAACCACCACAATGTTTCAGCTACTGCGATAGCTAGGAAGAGGAACAAGCTGTAAATAAAAGGAAAGGTATCAAAGTTGTCATTGCTTGGGTGTACTCCATTTTAGATCAGGTCAATAGGCGTGATAAACACAGTGCTGTCGGTCTCACGTCTCCGTCTGTCATTAAGAGTTATTAGAAGGAAGTGGTGGTGACCTCAGGTAACCCCAGCTGACCAGCTGACCTTGTGGCGGTCACTGACAAAAATTGTGTTTGGGTCATCAATAATGAGCTAAAATAACATGTTATTGAAACAATTCGTCTGATCTAATGTGTTTTCTCCTAAAAGAGGAAGCATTTACATATTCCCCGTTGACTTATATTGGGGAGGTCACGAGATCGACCTGACCTCAACTGACCGATATAACAAATCCGAAATAGCAAAATTGTAGGTACTTATGGCCTGATTAAATCATGTAAGTGTCACATCGCTCAGTCATACACTGTGGCTGTGGCTCGACCACAAACTTCTTTGGAGGTGGGGCCACTTGAGGTGACCTGGTGACCTCACCTGAGATGACCCGAGTCAAGTTGTTTACTTAAGGTGCGCAATTCATGCCGAAACAGCTGTGCCAGAAACGGTGGTGCTGCACGCCGCCAACTCTCGGGAAAAAAATATAGGGGGCGTCCCAAATCAACCTCTCCCTCTCCCTCAAACGCCCCACCCTCGGCTCGGCACGACACCCTTTTTTTTTGCAAAAGCGTTTTGACGACGTTTTTGACGTTTTTAGACGTTCTGGATGCGCCAGTGGGTCAAGGGCTCAATTAGTCATCATATCACCTACACAATAAAACAAAAACATTAGTTAAACATTTTGTGAGACGTTTCATTTTGGACTCAAAAACTATTTCATTAATAAAATAGCCGGTGCAATTAGTAACTCCTCATCAAATTATCGTATTAATCAGTGCAGATCCAACCCATGCAGTAGGTATCCCTTGCAATGGCAAATGCTATCCCTTTGAATGGAAAACGAGGCACCAAAACGAAGAATAGTTGTTACCTGGTTGTTGCCGTTGATTGCTGATTACTGTACAACTTATCTCACATATTACGGTTAGACGTTAATAATTTAAATAATTGTTATGCGTTTTGAACATTTTAAAAAAACTTTCGAATGATGCCCATACCACGTAAACGTGGCATATTGCTTTCGAAACGAAATACACGAAACTCGGGCCGTCGTCCTACCAAGCATCTGGCTGATATCGGCTCAACGTCGACATGTTTTCGAGAGACCCATTCATTATCGGTCGTGTCGGCCAAATGCTGGCACACAGCTCCAAATTGATTCGTCAGATATGCGGTGAAATCGGTTATTCAATCAAAATATGTCTATGGGGGGGGGGGCGAGGGCGACTTGGGGGGGGGGGGGGGTGAGGGCCACCCCTGAGGAGACAAACAGCTAAAACCTTTACGAAGGAGAAAAACATTGCTTCGCCGATATTCCCCCGGTTTCGTCGTGTGATGTGATGAAGGTGGTTTTGGGTAGTCATGTTCCTAGAACGAGCGAATTCTTCAGAGGCTTGGTTTTCCACAGATTATCGTGGCTGAAACCATGGTATGTGTTAGATCATAGATGTCTGATCTAAGGCCAGAAATAAGAGAGACCCCAGAATGGCAAAACAATTGTTTTGGAGGCGAAATCCCCCCAGTCTCAAACAATAAAACAAACTCATCGGATTTCGTTTCTTTATGGATGAATGGGTGATTTAATCAAATTTCTTTCGTAAAGGTGTCTTGGCTTTTTAATTAGAAAATGCGTATGTTTTTTTTGCTGATTTCAGCCGGTTTGGGGGTTTGGCCTTTTGGCCCCCTTGGATCCGCCATTGGCCAGAAAACATTGAGGGAGCCGAAAGCATCTTTGGGGGACCAAACTCAACATATGGGGGTCAAGGGCCATCCCAAACGTATATAAATCGACAACTGCGCTCCACGCCAATTTCGAACCGACGCGACGAGGGGCGGGTATCGGTCCTCAAGATCTCAAAGCTACGCTAGGTAGCACACGGCGTTTTATTAGTTTTAAGTTGAAAGCATGCTTCAGTGATGATTTTATCTACTTTACGGACCGTACAATCATATGTTACCTACGAATTTTGCTCCCACTAGGGGGAGGGAGGGGGGGGGCAACATTTGGTCACTGGGGAGGCAGCTAGCAGTCACTGCGGAGGAATCCCCCCACACCCCAGTTAACATGTTATCCGAGGCCATGCCGTAAAGTAAAAAAAAATTATCAGGCGACTGAAGGATTTTGTGTTTGTTTGTTAGAGGCTAGTGATGCATCATTTATAGTATTCTAGTGCCCGCTCGTGTCGAATGAACTCAGTTTCACTGGGGGGGGGGGGGCAAATTGGTTCCACTGGGGGGGGGGGGGCAATTGCCCCCCCCCCCCAGTTAACATGTTATCCGAGGCCCTGGTGCTGACACAAAGCTGCAAACTGCATACAGTTCAAATCGGCATGCAATCCCCTTTAATAGATCCCGAGACCGCACAATTACGCTGCCGGGCCGGGCCGGGCCGGGCCGTACCACCCGGCCCCTGCAGTCAGCTGTCGTACCTGCGCCTCCAGCGGCTGGATGATGGGGTCGTCCATGCAGAAGGCGTTGCCAAACATGGAGTAGGTGTCGCTGGATGGCGGCACGGGCGGCGGCAGCGGCGCCAGACCGCGGCGCACGTTCTCGTCCGTATACAGGCCGTACGTCTTCACCGAGGGCAGCGGCAGGGAGCTGGCGACGGCCGCGTCACCACCGCCGCCGCCGCCGGCCATCGGCGCCCCGGCACCCGACATGGCCGCCCGCTGATGTGCTGGTCACCAGCTGATCACTGGCTGCCTGCTGTACTGGTCACTTGCTGCGCTGGTCACCGGCTGATCCCTGAACACCTAAGGGAAGGGGAGGGGTGTGTCAGATTCAGGACCTGACATGGCTGCCTGGGACGCTGGTCATTTGCAGGGAAGAGAGTGGCGGATATCAGACATGGTCTGGTGGGCAAGGCCATGTCCACCATGATATCAGCGTCCTTCAACAAAATCTGGACTAGATGTGTGTAGGTGTACATACTTGTCTTCTCACGCAGTGTATTCAGTTCTGGGAGGCCAACACATGCATCTGAAACAGACAATGAGTTCAGACACTACAGTACAGCTCTCCTTTGCTCAAAACAAGACCAACCAATAACCATATGCCTAACCAGGCACGTATCCAAGAGGAGGGCGGCGGGGGCGGCCGCCCTCCCCTGGAGGCCAGGAGGGCCCTTTTTGGCGCGCGAGGGCCCTTTACGGCGCGCGCAGCGCGCCGAAAAGTGCCGAGGAAACCGCGCGAAGCGCGGTATCATAGGCTCTTTACTACACGAAGCGTGGTCTTTAGAGAGTTTAGAGGACTTCAGAGGCCCTTTAGGGCCACCAGGGCCCTCTGAAAGACCAGAGGGCCCCTTGGACGTTGAAAAGAGCCCTGTGCATGTCAGAGGGGCCCCTGGTCAGACCGAAAGGGCCCCTGAGCGAGTCAGAGGGCCCCCTGAACACGTCGAATGGGCCCCTGAACACGTCGAATGGGTCCCTAGCCAGCACAGGGGGCCCCTACACAGGTTGAGAGGCCCCTGAACATGTCGACAGGGCGACAAAGCGGCCAGCGCAGTCCTTTGCCAGGCCATAATGGCCCCTGCGCAGGTTGGAGGGCCCCTGGACAGACCAGAGGGCCCCTGGGAAGTTAAGAGGGCCCCTGTGCAGGTCAGAGGGGCCCTGACCAGAACAAAAGGGCTCCTAGGTGGGTCAGAAGGGCCCCTGAACATGCCGAATGAGCCCCTAGCCAGCACGGAGGGGCCCCAGGGCAGGTCGGAGGGCCCTCGGAGCATGTCGCAAGGCGACAAAGCAGCCAGTGCAGTCCCTTGCTAGGTCGGAAGGGCCCCTTATAAGGTTAAAGGGCCTCTGGAGAGACCAGAGGGCCCCTGGCAAGTTAAAAGGGCCCCTGCGCAGATCGAAGGGGCCCCTGACCAGACCGAAAGGACCCCTGGGCGGGTAAGAAGAGCCCCTGAACATGCCGAAGTGGCCCCTGGCCAGCACGGAGGGGCTCCAGGGCAGGTCGGAGGGCCCCTTGAGCATGTCGGCAGGGCGACAAAGCAGCCAGCGCAGGCCGACCAGAAGAGTCGCTGGGCCGATCGGAGGGGCTCCTGGGCAAGTCAGAGGGGCCCCTGGCTAGACCGAAAGGGTCCCTGGGCCGGTCGGAAGGCTCCTTGAACATGACGGATGAGTTCCTAGCCAGACTGGAGGGGCCCCTGGGCAGGTCGGAGGGGCCCCCGAGCAGGGGCGGCGGATTGCGGGGGTAGGGTACCCAAAATTCCCCCCAGTCGAAAATCCTGGGGGGCAAAGGGTAGTTTTGCCCCCCCCCCCCCTCCCAGATTTTAGCCTGCTCAATCTGGGGCAACATGACCCTTCCCCTCCCCAGGATTTTCATTTGAGAGGGGGGATTTTGGGTACCCTGCGCCCCGCAATCCGCCGCCCCTGCTCCTGAGCATGTCGGCAGGGCGACAAAGCAGCCAGTGCAGTCCCTGCCCAGGTCGGAAAGACCTCTGAACAGGCCGAATGGGCCCCTTGACACACAAGAGGGGTTCTTGGAAGGTCAGCGGAGTCTCTGGTGAGACCGGAAGGGTCAAAACACGTAGAGATCGCAGATGAAGATTAAATACAAAGAGAACTTACTCCGCAATAAAATATTAAAAGCAGAGCTTTCGGGTATATTGTAACACCCTTCGTCAGGGTGCTACAATATACATCAAAGATCCGATTGTATTTTTTCCTGTAGAGTAAGCCCTCTTTGTATTATATATATCATCCACTCCACATCATGTCTTTTCGCTTCGCGGATCCCAGATGAGTCCCTGAACAGGTTGGAAGGGCGTAGAAAAAGTCAGAGGGGCCCCTAGACGATCTGAAGGGATCTTGGGCCTTTCAACAGTAATACAGTTGTACAGGGAATAAAACTCAAAATTTTCGCGCCACTCCGCGGAGCAATTTAACTACAAATTCAATTATATGCGGGTTAGGAAAAAATCGGTCAGTTTCTAGGCGCATTTATGTGTAATGTTGATACTTTCCTATATTATTGGGCAAAATAGTTCACTAGCACCTTTCCTCCGCACTTTTAAACGCACAATATAGCAATTTTAGAGGTCCGCACCATACGCAATGCGACGCATTGATGAGAAAGCAACCCAGGGCATAATACTCAAAATTTTCGCGCCGCTCCGCAGCGCGAATAGGGCTTTAGCCCCTATTCAAATACACATGGGGTTTATTCGTTACAATTGTCAAGACCAAGCTCGAATTTATTTTTGATTAGACCTATGTGGTTGTTTTGACTGCTACCCTGCTTAATTTCAATGCAAATCCAACAACATGGCTATCTCAACTCAAAACTAATGTTAAGGTGGGAGCGTCCCTTTAAGTAGGTACTGAAGAAAGAAATTAGCACATCACAGGCCAGCACATGCACCTCATTTTCTTTTCTTTTTCCAAAGGGGGCCAGGGTGAACCAGTGGCCATCACTGTGGACTTCGGAGCGGCGACCGCACCGATCGTAGGTTCGACTCCCACCGAGTTGCCCGCATTGGTGTCTCGTCCGACCCGGTGAGGCCTTTCGGAAAGGCCTCGTAAGCATAATCCAAAAGAGAGGAGGAGAAGGAGCGCCTCCTGAAGTGGGCGAAAGGCCCGTTGGGGGTGAGACGGAATAAAATAAAATAAAACAACAGTTGCACCACAACTATCACCAGAGATATGGCATGAAGTGACTATTGAAGCACATTCTGAAACTAGCCAAAACACAGACATACACAAGGCAATGACACAATTTTAATAAAGCATGAACACTTAAATTGGATAGATTTCTGAGATCAGAGTTTGGAGGTTTCGGGTGAGCTTGGAGCAGATTGGAGCAGCCACAGGAACGACAGGAGGAGCTTGGAGGAGGTTAGAGGCGGTTGGAGCCAGTTGGAGGTGCCACAGGAACAGACCCTTTATCTACTACTTCACCAGGATGGTCACTTTCACAGCCACACAAGAGTATCATAGGGCACACACACACCATATGAGTTATTAAGATACAAATGCATGTACAATATTATTATAATAAAACAATTTGTTAAAACATTAATATGCTGCAATTGTACTTCTAACATGTTTACCATATAACACAATCCAAGTGGCAGGGTAAAGGCTCAATCTACAGTCATGTAAAAAACGAACTTGTCAGTGTTACAAGACTGAAAAGACAGGCATAAAAAGACTGGTGTTTTGACATGACTGGAGACTCATCAAACTAAAAAGGAAAGCACCTGCCCCACCATGCAATTTCAATTTGCAATGCATCAAATTTTCCATTTAACCTTCTAGAGAAATGTCATAAGAAAGAAGAAAATATTGTAGTGGGGCCTTTCATGAAATGGCCTTCATGATTAAATTTGATCAAATGGCCTGGAAGTTACACGTTCATATACTTGCATGCGGATCGATGATCCATCTGGTACATGCAGATATCGGACAATTCAGATTACGATCAAACTGTGCTATATGACCAAGTTCCATAAGCTGATCAGTGATCACGAATCTGAAGTCCGGTTGGCGGCACAAATAAAGCCTTTTCCGTTAACCGTTGTAACGGATTCGCATGCTGATTTCGCGGACAATTCAGATTTCACTGAATCACATATACAACTTTTTCCATTAACCGTTATAACGGATTCGCATGCGGATTTCGCGGACAATTCAGATTTCACTGAAAACGAGTATTATGACTATAATTGACACGCTGATCACGAATCAAAAACCCGTTCAGCGGCACATGCACAACTTTTTCCGTTAACCATTATATAACGGGTGCACATGCAGATTTCGCGGACAATTCAGATTTCACTGAAACCATGTATTATGGTCACATTTGACACACTGAACATGAATCAGAAGTCTGTTAAAAGGCGCATATAAACTTTGTAGTTAAATCGCTATAACATGTGTACATGCAGATTTGGCACATACCAATCTGATACATGCAGATATCGGACAATTCAGATTTTGTTCAAACTGTGCTATATGAGTATATGACCAGGTTCCATTCCATGTATAGCGGCAATCTAACAGAAAAGTTGTATATGTGCCTCCAAACAGACTTCTGATTCATGGGAGCTGTTCCAGCGCCCTCAACCAGATTAGGTTGAGGCTTCATTTTCTCCACCGGTCGTTCCTGTGCCTCAACTAAAATGGATTGAGCCTCCACCAACCTCAACCGGTTGAGCAAAACCTTGAGAAGTGGAGGCTGGTGGAGGAAAGTTAACATTACATGACAACAGTTCTGGTGCATTGTCACACATTAGTGGTGCGCTGTCCAAGCTGTTTACATTGGAAATCTCCACCGTCCGTTCCCTGCTCCGCTCCACCGCACCTCAACCGGTGGGATGAAAACCTCTTCCAGTTGAGGGCG
The DNA here is from genome assembly GCA_036785665.1 of Chirona hameri. Classification (NCBI taxonomy): domain Eukaryota; kingdom Metazoa; phylum Arthropoda; class Thecostraca; order Balanomorpha; family Balanidae; genus Chirona; species Chirona hameri. The sequence continues at coordinate 12,584 of JAXIVJ010000700.1, read as the reverse complement.
CTGGAACAGCCCTATAGTAAGTGTGTCAAATATGACCATAATCATTTCAGTGAGTTCATCAAAATCTGAATTTTCAGCGAAATCTGCATGCAAATCTGTTATAAAGGTTAATGGAAAAAGTTGTATGTGCTGCCAAACAGACCTCAGATTCATGATTACAACTTGTAGTAGCATAGCTCCGGTCATATCAATATAGCACAGTTTGAGCAAAATATGAATTGTCTGATATCTGCATGTACCAGATGGATCATCGATCTGCATGCAAATATATGAATGTGGAAGTTGCAATATTTACCTCTTATCTGTACCTGTTATTAGAAGTGATAAATTGAAAGTAGATCAGGATGTATGTATCAGACCTGTACAAGATAATGTCCTGTACCAGATAGATATAATCCATAGATATAGATATAAGATAGGTGTCCTGTTGTTGTTGTTGTTGGGTTAGGGCATGTAGCTTCGTGGCTCAAGCATCCAACATCCAGGTAGACTCGTCCTTCTTGTCTTCCACGTTCAGGTTTACAGTTTGATAGGTACTAAGCGGTACTAAGCAGGTTTTCTGGGATAAAGATAGATAGATAGGTGTCCTGTACTGGTACAAGATTGAGATAGGTGTATCAGACCTTGTACAGGACAGGGAAAGAAACACATAAAAGGGCGAAATAAAATCAAGCTTCGCAAATCTCCAGAGAAGTAAATGCACAATTTAAGTTCATTCAATTACATGAAATATAAAATTCAGATTCTCCTACCTTTTAACACAAATTGACACAAATAATACACAAATAGCACAAGTAACACATGTGCGTCAAGTTAGCGTCGTATTCGTATTCGTTTTCAGTGTCGAGTTCCGATTTACCCCAAACTTAGCATATGGGTGGATCTCATCGAGTTATGCACCAATATGCAATCCGTTTTGACCTAGGACAAATGGTTTGACCTCAAGAGGTCATTGTAATGTCATCGCACGGGGTACCCTCTAATTGTTTCGTTTACCGTCCGATTTAATCGCAAAGGGGTTCAAGCGACTCGCCGGCACCCCAGCTTGTGTCAGGAAAAACAAAAAATCACCTAGAGGTCAAAGGTCAAGGTCACGGGGACGAAAACGAGATTTTAAGCTTCGATACCAGCTTGTGTACCTGATAGTTTTTTTTTGTTTACCGTTCGATTTGCTCGCAATGGGCAAAAAGGGACTCGCCGGCACCTTAGCTTGGGTCAGGAAAAACAAAACATTACCTAGAGGTCAAAGATCAATGTCACAGGGACGAATACGAGATTTTAAGCTTCAGTACCAGCTTGCGTACCCTCTAGTTTTTTTTCGTTTACCGTCCGATTTGCTTGTAATGGGCAAAAGGGACTCGACGGCACTCCAGCTAGCGTTAGGGAAACAAAACATCACCTAGAGGTCAAAGGTCAAGGTCACGGGGACGAATACGAGATTGTAAGCTTTGATACCAGCTTGTGTACCCTCTAGTTTTTTCGTTTACCGTCCGATTTGCTTGAAATGGGCAAAAAGGGATTCGACGGCACCCTAGCTAGCGTCAGGAAAAACAAAACATCACCTAGAGGTCAAAAGTCAAGGTCACGGGGACGAATACGATATTTTAAGCTTTGGTACCAGCTTGTGTACCCTCTAGTTTTTTCGTTTACCGTCAGATTTGCTCGCAATGGGCAAAAAGGGACTCGCCGGCACCTCAGCTTGCGTCAGCAAAAACAAAACATGACCTAGATGTCAAAGGTCAAGGTCACGGGGACGAATACGAGATTTTAAGCTTCGGTACCAGGTTGTGTACCCTCTAATTTTATCGTTTACCGTCCGATTTGCTCGCATTGGGCAAAAAGGGACTCGCCGGCACGTTCGCTTGCGTCAGAAAAAAAAGAGTCATCCAGAGGTCAAAGGTCAAGGTAACGGGGACGAATACGAGATGTTAAGCTTCGGTACCAGCATGGTGTACCCTCTAGTTTTTTCGTTTACCGTCCGATTTGCTCACAATGGGCAAAAAGGGACTCGCCAGCACCCCACCTTGCGTTTAAAAAAAATCCCCTAGAGGTCAAAGGTCGAGGTCACAGGGACGAATACGAGATTTTAAGCTTCGGTACCAGCTTGTGTACCCTCTACTTTTTTCGTTTACCGTCCGATTTGCTCACAATGGACAAAAAAAGACTCGCCGGCACGTTAGCTTGCGTCAGGAAAAACAAAACAAAACCTAGATGTCAAAGGTCAAGGTCACGGGGACGAATACGAGATTTTAAGCTTCGGTACCAGCATGGTGTACCCTCTAGTTTTTTCGTTTACCATCCGATTTGCTCACAATGGGCACACAAAGACTCGCCGGCACCTTAGCTTGCGTCAGGAAAAACAAAACATCTCTTATAGGTCAAAAGTCAAGGTCACGAGGACGAATACGAGATATTAAGCTTCGGTACCAGCATGGTGTACCTCTAGTTTTGTTTGTTTACAGTCCGATTTGCTCCCAATGGCCAAAAAGGGACTCGCCGGCACCCCACCTTGAGTCAGGAAAAAAGCACCTAGAGGTCAAAGGCCAAGGCCACAGGGACGAATACGAGATTGTAAGCTTCGGTACCGGCTTGTGTACCCTCTACTTTTTTCGTTTACCGTCCGATTTGCTCGCAATGGGCAAAAAGAGACTCGCCGGCATGCCAGCTGGCGTCAGGAAAAAACAAAAATCACCTAGAGGTCAAAGGTCAAGGTCATGGGGACGAATACGATATTTTCAGCTTCGGTACCAGCTTGTGTACCCTCTAGTTTTTTCGTTTACCATCCGATTTGCAAGCTGGGATGCCGACGAGTCCCTTTTTGTGCATTGCGAGCAAATCGGAAGGTAAACGAAAAAAAACTAGAGGGTACACAATCTGGTACCGAAGCTTACAATCTCGTATTCGTCCCCGTGGGCTTGACCTTTGACTTATCTGTGATTTTTGTTTTTCCTGACGCAAGCTAACGTGCCGGCGAGTCCCTTTTTGCCCATTGCGAGCAAATCGGACGGTAAACAAAACAATTAGAGGGTACACAAGCTGGTACCGAAGCTTAAAATATCGTATTCGTCCCCGTGACATTGACCTTTGACATCTAGGTGATGTTTTGTTTTTCCTGACGCAAGCTAGGGTGCCGGCGAGTCCCTTTTTGGCCATTGCGAGCAAATTGGAAGGTAAACGAAACACTAGAGGGTACACAAGCTGGTACCGAAGCCCAAAATCTCGTATTCGTCCCCGTGACCTTGACCTTTGACCTCTAAGTAATGTTTTGTTTTTTTAAGACGCAAGCCTAGGTAACGGCGAGTCCTTTTTTGCCCATTGCGAGCAAATCGGACGGTAAACGAAAAAACTAGAGGGTACACCATGCTGGTACCGAAGCTTAAAATCTCGCATTCGTCCCCGTGACCTTGACCTTTGACATCTAGGTAATGTTTTGTTTTTCCTGACGCAAGCTGGGGTGCCGGTGAGCCCCTTTTTGTGCCCATTGCGAGCAAATCGGACTGTAAACGAAAAAAAAACTAGAGGGTACACAAACTGGTACCGAAGCTTAAAATCTCGTATTCGTCCTCTTGACCTTGACCTTTGACCTCTGGATGCCTTTTTGTTTTTCCTGACGCAAGCTAACGTGCCGGCGAGTCCCTTTTTGCACATTGCGAGCAAATCGGACGGTAAACGGAACAATTAGAGGGCACACAAGCTGGTACCGAAGCTTAAAATCTCGTATTCGTCCAGAGGACCTTGACGTTTGACCTCTGGATGACTGTTTGTTTTTCCTGACGCAAGCTAACGTGCCGGCGAGTCCCTTTTTGCCCATTGCAAGCCAATCAGATGGTAAACAAAAAAAACTAGAGGGTACACAAGCTGGTACCGAAGCTTGAAATATCGTATTCGTCCCCGTGGCCTTGACCTTTGACCTCTAGGTGATGTTTTGTTTTAACTGACGCAAGCTGGGGTGCCGGCGAGTCCCTTTTTGCCCATTTCAAGCAAATCAGACGGTAAACGAAAAAACTAGAGGGTACACAAGCTGGTACCGAAGCTTAAAATCTCGTATTCGTCCCTGTGACCTTGACTTTTGACCTCTGGATGCCTTTTTGTTTTTCCTGACGCAAGCTAACGTGCCGGCGAGTCTCTTTTTGCCCATTGCGAGCATATCGGACGGTAAACGAAAAATTTAGAGAGTACACAAGCTGGTACCGAAGCTTAAAATCTCGTATTCGTCCCCTTGACCTTGACCTTTGACCTCTGGATGCCTTTTTGTTTTTCCTGACGCAATCTGGGGTGCCGGCGAGTCGTTTGAGTCACTTTGCGTATAAATCGGACGGTAAAAAAAAACTAGAGGGTACACAAGCTGGTACCGAAGCGTAAAATCTCGTATTCGTCCCTGTGGCCTTGACTTTTGACTTCTAAGGTAATGTTTTGTTTTTCCTGACGCAAGCTAAGGTGCCGGCAAGTCCATTTTTGCCCATTGCGAGCAAATCGGACGGTAAACAAAAAAACTAGAGGGTACACCATGCTGGTACCGAAGCTTAAAATCTCGTATTCGTCCCCTTGACCTTGACCTTTGACCTCTGGATGCCTTTTTGTTTTTCCTGACGCAAGCTGGGGTGCCGGCGAGTCGTTTGAGTCACTTTGCGTATAAGTTGGACGGTAAAAAAACTAGAGGGTACACAAGCTGGTACCGAAGCTTAACATCTCGTATTCGTCCCCGTGACCTTGACCTTTGATATCTAGGTGATGTTTTGTTTTGTTTTTCTGACGGAAGCTGGGGTGCCGGCGAGTCCTTTTTTGCCCATTGCGAGCAAATCGGACAGTAAACGAAAAAACTAGAGGGTACACCATGCTGGTACCGAAGCTTAAAATCTTGTATTCGTCCCCGTGACCTTGACCTTTGAAATCTAGGTGATGTTTTGTTTGCCCTGACGCAAGCTAACGTGCCGGCAAGTCCCTTTTTGGCCATTGCGAGCAAATTCGACGGTAAACAAAAAAACTAGAGGGTACACAAGCTGGTACCGAAGCTTAAAATCTCGTATTTGTCCCCGTGCCCTTGACCTTTGACCTCTAGGTGATGTTTTGTTTTTCCTGACGAAAGCTGGGGTGCCGTTGAGTCCCTTTTTGCCCATTTCAAGCAAATCGGACGGTGAACGAAAAAAACTAGAGGGTACACAAGCTGGTACCGAAGCGTAAAATCTCGTATTCGTCCCTGTGGCCTTGACTTTTGACTTCTAAGGTAATGTTTTGTTTTTCCTGACGCAAGCTAAGGTGCCGGCAAGTCCCTTTTTGCCCATTGCGAGCAAATCGGACGGTAAACAAAAAAACTAGAGGGTACACTATGCTGGTACCGAAGCTTAGAATCTCGTATACGTCCCCGTGACCTTGATCTTTGACCTCTGGATGTTTTTGTTTTTCCTGACGCAAGCTGGGGTGCCGGCGAGTCGTTTGAGTCACTTTGCGTATAAATCGGACGGCAAAAAACTAGAGGGTACACAAGCTGGTACCGAAGCTTAAAATCTCGTATTCGTCCCCGTGACCTTGACCTTTGACCTCTAGGTGATGTTTTGTTTGTTTTTTTTTTCTGACGGAAGCTGGGGTGCCGGCGAGTCCTTTTTTGCCCATTGCGAGCAAATCGGACAGTAAACGAAAAAACTAGAGGGTACACCATGCTGGTACCGAAGCTTAAAATCTCGTATTCGTCCCCGTGACCTTGACCTTTGAAATCTAGGTGATGTTTTGTTTTCCCTGACGCAAGCTAACGTGCCGGCAAGTCCTTTTTTGGCCATTGCGAGAAAATTCGACGGTAAACAAAAAAACTAGAGGGTACACAAGCTGGTACCGAAGCTTAAAATCTCGTATTTGTCCCCGTGCCCTTGACCTTTGACCTCTAGGTGATGTTTTGTTTTTCCTGACGCAAGCTGGGGTGCCGTTGAGTCCCTTTTTGCCCATTTCAAGCAAATCGGACGGTGAACGAAAAAAACTAGAGGGTACACAAGCTGGTACCGAAGCGTAAAATCTCGTATTCGTCCCTGTGGCCTTGACTTTTGACTTCTAAGGTAATATTTTGTTTTTCCTGACGCAAGCTAAGGTGCCGGCAAGTCCCTTTTTGCCCATTGCGAGCAAATCGGACGGTAAACAAAAAACTAGAGGGTACACCAAGCTGGTACCGATGCTTAGAATCTCGTATACGTCCCCGTGACCTTGATCTTTGACCTCTGGATGTTTTTTGTTTTTCCTGACGCAAGCTGGGGTGCCGGCGAGTCGTTTGAGCTCCTTTGCGATTAAATCGGACAGTAAACGAAAAATTACAGGGTACCCCGTGCGATGACATTTCAGTGACCTCTGGAGGTCAAATCGTTTGCGCTAGGTCAAAATGGATTGCATATTCGTGCATAACTCGATGAGATCTACCCATATGCTAAGTTTGGGGAAAATCAAAACACGATACTAAAAGCAAGAACAAATACGAGGCTAACTTGACGCACATTAATAACCTTTTAACACAAATTGAATTGGCGCATGTGTTACATTTCCCAAAGTAAATAAGGAAACGTCGATGTGCGTCAAGTTAGCGTCGTATTCGTATTAGTTTCAGCGTTGAGTTCCGATTTTCTCCAAACTTACCATATTGGTAGATCTCCTCGAGTTATGCACGAATATGCAATATGTTTTGACCTAGGACAAATGGTTTGACCTCCAGAGGTCACTGAAATGTCATCGCACGGGGTACCCTCTAATTGTTTCGTTTACCGTCCGATTTAATCGTAAAGGGGCTCAAACGACTCGCCGGCACCCAACCTTGTGTCAGGAAAAACAAAAAGTCATTCAGAGGTCAAAGGTCAAGGTCACGGGGATGAATACGAGATTTTAAGCTTCGGTACCAGCATGGTGTACCCTGTAGTTTTTTTCGTTTACCGTCCGATTTGCTCGCAATGCGCAAAAAGGGACTCGTCGGCATCCCAGCTTGCGTCAGGGAAAACAAGAAATCACCTAGAGGTCTAAGGTCAAGGTCACAAGGACGAATACGAGATTTTAAGCTTCGGTACCAGCTTGTGTACCGTTTAGTTTTTTAGTTTACCCTCCGATTTGCTCGCAATGGGAAAAAGGGACTCACCGTCACCCCACCTTGCGTCAGGAAAAACAAAAAATCACCTAGAGGTCAAAGGCCAAGGTCACGGGGACGAATACGAGATTTTAAGCTTCGGTACCAGCTTGTGTACCCTCTAGTTTTTTCGTTTAGCGTCCGATCTGCTCGCAATGTAAAAAAGGGGACTCGCCGGCACCCCACCTTGCGTCAGGAAAAACAAAAAATCACATAGAGGTCAAAGGTCAAGGTCACAGGGACGAATACGAGATTCTAAGCTTCGGTACCAGCATGGTGTACCCTCTAGTTTTTTCTCATTTACCGTCCGATTTGTTCGCAATGAGTAAAAAGGGACTCGCTGGCACCTTAGCTTGCGTTAGGAAAAGCTAGCTTGCAACTTAGTTTGCGTCAGGGTACACAAGCTGGTACCGAAGCTTAAAATCTCGTATTCATCCCCTTGACCTTGACCTTTGACCTCTGGATGCCTTTTTGTTTTTCCTGACGCAAGCTAACGTGCCGGCGAGTCCCTTTTTGCCCATTGCGAGCAAATCTGACGGTAAACGAACAAACTAGATGGTACACAAGCTGGTACCGAAGCTTAAAATCTCGTATTCGTCCCGTGACCTTGACCTTTGACCTCTAGGTTATTTTTTTGTTTTTCCTGACGCAATCTGGGGTGCCGGCGAGTCGTTTCAGTCCCTTTGCGATTAAATCGGACGGTAAACGAAAAAAAAAACTAGAAGGTACACAAGCTGGTACCGAAGCTTAACATCTCGTATTCGTCCCCGTGACCTTGACGTTTGACCTATAGGTGATGTTTTGTTTTACCTGACGCAAGCTGGGTTGCCGGCGAGTCCCTTTTTGCCCATTGCGAGCAAATGAGACGGTAAACGAAAAACTAGAGGGTACACAAGCTGGTACCGAAGCTAAAAATCTCGTATTCGTCCCTGTGACCTTGACCTTTGACCTATAGGTGATTTTGTGTTTTTTATGACGTAAGATGGGGTGCCGGCGAGTCCCTTTTTGCCCATTGCGAGAAAATCGGACGGTAAACGATAAAACTAGAGGGTACACCATGCTGGTACCGAAGCTTAATATCTCGTATTCGTCCAGAGGACCTTGACCTTTGACCTCTGGATGACTTTATTTTCCTGACGCAAGCCAACGTGCCGGCGAGTCCTTTTTGCTCATTGCAAGCAAATCGGACGGTAAACGAAAAAACTAGAGGGTACACAAGCTGGTACCAAAGCTTACAATCTGGTATTCGTCCCTGTGACCTTGACCTTTGACCTATAGGTGAATTTTCGTTTTTGCTGACGCAAGCTGGGGTGCCGGCGAGTCGTGTGAGCCCCTTTGCGATTAAATCGGACGGTAAACGAAACAATTAGAGGGTACCCCGTACGATGACATTTCAGTGACCTCTAGAGGTCAAACCATTTGTCCTATGTAAAAATAGATTACATATTCGTGCATAACTCGATAAGATCTACTCATATGCTAAGTTTGGGGAAAATCGGAACTCGACGCTGAAAACGTATACGAATACGACGCTAACTTGATGCACATAAAACGTCGGTGAAATAAATATGACGTAATAGTACAAAAAGGAACGTTCGTATATTTGAATGCAGATAGATGATCCGTATGGAAATGCAGATATCGGACAATTCAGATATTGCTCAAAATGAGCCAATAGACCAAGAATCATACGCTGATTACGAATCTGAAATTTGTTGGGCGGCACATATCAAACTTTTCCCGTGAATCCGTTATAACGGATTCGAATGCAGATACCGGACAATTCAGATTTCGCTCAAATTGTGCTATATGACCAAGTCTGATACGTTGATCACGAATCTGAAATCTGTTTGCCGGCATATATCTGAAACTTTTCCCGTTAACTCGTTATTACGGATTCCCATGCGGATACCGGACAATTCAGATTTCGCTCAAACTGTGCTGTATGGCCAAGTTCTACACGCTGATCACGAATCTGAAGTCTGTTTGCCGGCACATATGAAACTTTTTCCCGTTAAATCGTTATAACGGGTCTACATGCGGATTTGGGATAAATCAATCTGTTACATGCTGATACCGGATAATTCAGATTTAACTCAAATTGTGCTATATGACCAAGTCTGATACGTTGATCACGAATCTGAAATCTGTTTGCCGGCACATATGAAACTTTTCCCGTTAACTCGTTATTACGGATTCCCATGCAGATACCGGACAATTCAGATTTCGCTCAAATTGTGCTTATGACCAAGTCTGATACGTTGATCACGAATCTGAAATCTGTTTGCCGGCATATATCTGAAACTTTTCCCGTTAACTCGTTATTACGGATTCCCATGCGGATACCGGACAATTCAGATTTCGCTCAAACTGTGCTGTATGGCCAAGTTCTACACGCTGATAACGAATCTGAAGTCTGTTTGCCGGCACATATGAAACTTTTCCCGTTAAATCGTTATAACGGGTCTACATGCGGATTTGGGATAAATCAATCTGTTACATGCTGATACCGGACAATTAAGATTTCGCTCAAACTTATGCTATATGACCAAGTTCCATACGCTGATCACGAATCTGCAATCACTTTGCCGGCACATCTGCAACTTTTCCCGTTAACCCGTTATTACGGATTCCCATGCGGATACCGGACAATTCAGATTTCGCTCAAACTGTGCTGTATGGCCAAGTACCATACGCTGATCACAGATCTGAAGTCCGTTCGCCGGCACATATGAAACTTTTCCCGTTAACTCGTTATTACGGATTCCCATGCGGATACCGGACAATTCAGATTTCGCTTAAACTGTGCTATATGACCAAGTTTCATACGCTGATCACGAATCTGAAATCCGTTCGTCGGCACATATGAAACTTTTCCCGTTAACCGGTTATTATGGATTCCCATGCGGATACCGGACAATTTAGATTTCGCTCAAACTGTGCTATATGACCAAGTTTCATACGCTGATTACGAATCTGAAGTCCGTTCGCCGGCACATATGAAACTTTTCCCGTTAACCCGGTATAACGGATTCGCCATATAGCATATAGCACTGATTGTGCTATATGACCAAGTATCATACGCTGATCACGAATCTGAAGTCCGTTCCCTGGCACATATTAAGTTTTTCCCGTTCACCCGTTATTACGGATTTCCATGCGGATACCGGACAATTCCGATTTCGCTCAAACTGTGCTGTATGGCCAAGAACCATACGCTGATCACAAATCTGAAGAACGTTCGCCGGCACATATTACACTTTTCCCGAAAATCGCTATAGCGGGTCTACATGCGGATTTGGCATATATATGGCCAAGTTACCTGCAGATACCGGACAATTCAGATTTCGCTCAAACTGTGCTATATGACCAAGTATCATACGCTGATCACGAATCAGAAATCCGTTCCCCGGCACATATTACATTTTTTCCCGTTCACCCGTTATTACGGATTCCCATGCGGATACCGGACAATTCAGATTTCGCTCAAATTGTGCTGTATGGCCAAGTTCCATACGCTGATCACGAATCTGAAGTCCGTTTGCCGGCACATATGCAACTTTTCTCGTTAAATTGCTATAATGGGTCTACATGCGGATTTGGCATACATCAATCTGTTACATGCTGATACAGGACAATTCAGATTTCGTTCAAACTGCGCTATATGACCAAGTTCAATACGCTGATCACGAATCTGAAATCCGTTCTCTGGCACATATGAAACTTTTCCCGTTAATCCGTTATTACGGATTCCCATGCGGATACCGGACAATTCAGATTTCACTCAAACTGTGCTGTATGGCCAAGTTACATACGCTGATCACGAATCTGAAATCCGTTCTCCGGCACATATGAAACTTTTCCCGTTAACCCGTTATTACGGATTCCCATGCGGAAACCGGACAATTCAGATTTCACTCAAACTGTGCTGTATGGCCAAGTTACATACGCTGATCACGAATCTGAAGTCCGTTTGCCGGTACATATGAAACTTTTCCCGTTAACCCGTTATTACGGATTCCCATGCGGATACCAGACAATTCAGATTTCGCTCAAACTGTGCTATATGATTTATGAACAAGTTTTATACGCTGATCACGAATCTGAAGTCCGTTTGCCGGCACATATGAAACTTCTTCCGCTAACCCGTTATTACGGATTCCCATGCGGATACCGGACAATTCAGATTTCGCTCAAACTGTGCTGTATGGCCAAGTTCCATACGCTGATCACGAATCTGAAGTCTGTTTACCGGCACATATGAAACTTTTCCCGTTAAATTGTTATAAACGGGTCTACATGCGGATTTGGCAAATATATATATATATAGTATATATATATATATATATATTATATATATATATATATATTATATATATATATATATATATATATATATTATATATATATATACATATATACATATATACATATATACATATATACATATACATATATACATATATACATATACATATATACATATATACATATATACATATATACATATATACATACATACATACATACATACATACATACATACATACATACATACATACATACATACATAACATACATACATACATACATACATACATACATACATACATACATACATACATACATACATACATACATACATACATACATACATACATACATACATACATACATACATACATACATACATACATACATACATACATACATACATACATACATACATACATACATACATACATACATACATACATACATACATACATACATACATACATACATACATACATACATACATACATACATACATACATACATACATACATACATACATACATACATACATACATACATACATACATACATACATACATACATACATACATACATACATACATACATACATACATACATACATACATACATACATACATACATACATACATACATACATACATACATACATACATACATACATACATACATACATACATACATACATACATACATACATACATACATACATACATACATACATACATACATACATACATACATACATACATACATACATACATACATACATACATACATACATACATACATACATACATACATACATACATACATACATACATACAACATACATACATACATACATACATACATACATACATACATACATACATACATACATACATACATCATACATACATACATACATACATACATACATACATACATACATACATACATACATACATACATACATACATACATACATACATACATACATACATACATACATACATACATACATACATACATACATACATACATACATACATACATACATACATACATACATACATACATACATACATACATACATACATACATACATACATACATACATACATACATACATACATACATACACACAGACACACACACACACACACACAGACACACACACACACACACACACACA